>JAXGGA010008903.1:0-54213 GCA_038373865.1 Uloborus plumipes
CATTACTAAAAATACCTTTGTCATATTTGTTCGATAATATTTATGTAAAAAATACTGGTTTCAAAAAGTCTTATACGATCCCGTTTTACCCGACCAAGGGTGGGTAAAACGGGATAGGAAATTGCATGTTATTATTTTGTACTGATTTTACTTTTGATTTAGTTTTTAGACCAAAAATAGGCTACGTAATTGTAAAGTTGGAAAATTACATAACACAGAAATCACATAAAAATGTGTCGTCTTCTTCGTCTGCTTTGGAATAAGCTTCGTGGGCCCATCCCTGGCAGCTCGAGCATTGTATCCAGCTTCCTTCTCCAGATTTAGATTCAAGATACAGAGCGTTGCAGAAAATACATGCTTCATCTTTTTCAGTTTCATCTTCTGAAGACGACGACGTCCAACCTTGGCTAACTGATGATTTTTTTTTTCATGTTACGTCCATTTTCTTCCATTTTTGCAAATGATGTTTGTGGGTTTTTTGCAGGTTCAGAGCAACATTTAAAAATTTATATGCCTGTTTTGCATCTCCACCTGGTTTTCTTTTACGCCTCATTTGTTTTGTTTTCGGAACATTCAAGAGACTTGTTTTGGCAACCCTTTTTTATCAGCTTTTAAGTTCTTTCTCGTTCTTTTATTTTTCTTGTTCATCTTCTTCCAACTCAAGTTTATATGGGCTTCTTGTTATAAATGCTGTTTTCTCTCTTCTCTTATCGTGTTTATTTTGAGGTCTTGGTCTAATCACTCGTGGTGGAGGTAGAATTTCTTTGGGTGATATAGAAAATGGCAGTGAAGAGCGACAGTATAGTCCAAGTCCTTTGACTCCTGTCGAAGTGAACGGTTTTGGATAAGGTCTGCATATGTGCTAGTGTTATCGTTGCACTTAGTGATTCATTTAATACTGTCTCTAGTGGTTGTGATGACAGCAAACTCTTAGATGCTATGACTGAATTTGAAGATCCTTCGGATCTGATCTCATTTTGTTGCAGATTTAATGGGTGTTAGGACGTCATGTTCTGAGCATCCAGCAATGGGTGATCTGTTGGAAGAGGGGAAGCGAAGAGATATTCTGGAAAGACATCTAGGGTTATATGGGAAAATATCTGTTTTCGTGAACCCATTCACAGCAGTTTCGACAAGAGTTGCTCGTTAAAATGCTGCATTGAACATATTTCCTACTTCGTAGATAGTAATCCCTTTGTCAGGATGGTTGAACATCCACTCGGGAAATTCTAGCTCGCTTCTTGCTGCTTAAACACATTGAAAAAACATTAATGGAAATGGTCGGGTAAAACGGGACACATCAAAATTGTATCCCGTTTTGGGCACCCTAAAAGTGTCCCGTTTTGCCCGACCATGATGCTTTTGACAACATAAAGGGCTGACCCCGGAACCGCCAGTCACTAGCAATATTTAAGTACATGAAATTGTTGCTAAAAGAGCTGTGAACAAAATACAGTTCTAACCGGAATTGTTCCGAATTACGGAGAATCACAATTCTAGTTGTTCTGCAGTCGAAAAACGTAAAAAGTAAGTAAAAATCTCAATTGAAAACTTTGAAAAATTATTTCTTTGCGAAATACGTGGCTAGAGTTGAGATATTAACTGAGTATGCTGTCATGGCGGTCGGGAACCAGTTTAGCCTGTCTCCTGCGAGATAGTACCACCAGTCAAGCTCCAACGCCCACCATCCCGTTTTGCCCGCCTATCCCGTTTTGGGCAACTCTCCCCTATGTACCCTCTGGGGTCTATCGTAACTTTTAAGGGACGATTTTTCTTTCCTTAATAAAAAAATTATTTTTTACATAATATTTTTTTAATTATTTTTCCTGTCCATTAAACACTGTTTGTAACCAGTATACAAAATATCTTTGAAAAAAAAAAATGTCGAGCATTAATGGGTTAATGTAAAAGTAATCCCATTACCTTTATAGCTTAAAATGTAAGCATGATTGATTTTCTAAAATCGTAAAAGTAGTGGTGGTGCTCCTAATCTTATTTGATCTACCAATACCGGACCAGGTACATGAGCCCAGAAATATTCAGAAAATCTAATGGGATGCAGATTCTCAAAAACATTCCCCACAATGCAAAAATAAGCTGTCGTTTTTACAATAAAATATTGGCAGCTGAGGTTCCAGCTTATAACTGTATAAGCACAGTGAAAACCAAAACTAGCTATTTTACAGTTTATCACTATAAAACTAGCAATTGTACAGTTTATTACTGCAAAATTAGCAATATTAACACAGAACTAGCTGCATTGTACTGTAAATATAACAATATAATACTGGCAGCAAAGGTTCCAGTTCAAAACTGTAAAATTCACAGTAATAAACTGTGAAACTAGCAATTTTGCAGTCTACTATTGTTAAATTAGAATTTTCAGTTTATTACTATAAACTAGCAATTTTACAGTCTACTACTGTTAAAGTAGCATTTTAATTTTATTACTGAAAAATTATTTGTATTATACTGTAGAAACAACATCCATCTTTTACAGTACAATAAGATTACGATGCATTGTAGCAAGTGCTGGGGGAATGTTTCGTAATAGTGACATTTCGCTGGCAGTGCATTTAAGACTCACGAGAAACAGCTTTGTGCCATGCTCGTAATAAAGGAACCTCAAGTGCCCACTTATCAAATGTGAAAAATCGTTCTGCATCTGCCCGTCCCTAATAGACAGTGGGACACCCCCTGGATTTTCTTTGAACTACACTGTAAAGAATGAATGCTGCTTTTACAAGATTAACACAGCTAGTTTTATAGTAATCAACTAAAAATGCTTATTTTACAGTAATAAAATGGAATATTGCTAATTTTAGTTTATTGCCGTGCATTTTACAGTTTTGAACTGAAACCTTTGCTGCCAGTATTATGCTGTTGTTTTAACCGTATAATGCAGCTAATTTTAGGGTGATATTGCAAATTTCACAGTAACAAATTAAAATTGCTAGTTTTACAGTTTATTACTGTGCATTTTTCAGTTTTAAACTGGAACCTCGACTGCAAGAATTATACTGTACTAGCGGTACCCGCACGGCTTTGCCCGTGGTATAAAATTAAAATTTCATTTGTAAAATAATTGATATAGCAGAAGAAATGCTCTATTTTAGTTGTAATTCAACTATAATTCCTTCAAAGTATGATATAAAAATCTGGTATGGACCCCACGCTACTTAATTTTATGTGTAAATTTCTTAGTAGATGCCTTAAGTGCTAAAATAGTGCTTGAAGTGAGCAAGATAACAGTTCAAACATTTATATCTCTAGTTTGCCGCGAAACAATGCAAAAAAAAAAGTTTTACAATGATTAATCTCCTAAATATCGTCGATTTTAACATCATTCAGTGGATTTTTCGCAAAATATCGCCAATAGCGCCAAATTGAGTCCAAATATAAAAAGAAAGCAATTTTTTCGCCAACTCGGTGATATGTCGCCAAATTGGCGGCAAATGCTTGACGACCAAATGCTTGGCGATATATTGCCAAGTGGTCGGGCCAATTCATATCACTTTTGTCTGCATTGAAATGAACACTGATTTACTCCATAAAAGGGGTAAAACACCCCCTTGGAACATTCGAATGCAACCCCAAGGGAAGATGTACAAAAATAAGCCAAAAGAGAAAATAAGAACAATTTTGTTGCTCACAGAAACCAACAGAAATCTTACCAAAGTTTAAAAGAAGAAGAAAGTTTTATTTCCTAGCTTTAAAGACAAAACGAACGATGCAATAACGCAATTCATACGATATTTGGTTAATCTGTGCTTTAGGTACATTTTCTCACTAAATGGGCGATAGGCGCGCCAAGAGAAGTAACCCTGGCCAATTTGCGTAGTTTCTCTCGGAGCTTTCACTTCCGCGAGACACGCAAAAACGCGCCAAGTAATGTCCCAAAGCATTTTCACCCGGAAAAGACAGGGTTGCCAGAGAATTGAAACAAAAAAATACTACGCCTCCTCTAAAAAAATATTACAAAGTAATACTGTTTCCAAACGTTGCCAAAATCAATGTTGCCGAAATGCGAAATCTATGAAAATGAAAAAAAAAAAAAAATCCGCCAAATCTTTTAATTAAGTCATTAGAATATTGGAAACAGGGTTGCCGGAAAAATACTACGCTCCTTATTTGGGCCGAAAAAATATTACCGTAATATCAAAAATACTACGTCTGGCGACGCTGGAAGAAGAACGAAACAAAAATAGGTATGAACACGTAACCATGGTAACAACATGAAAAGTTGATTTCCGTTGATAAAATAATTCTTTTCATCTTTCTTTTCAAACAAATTTTATTATCGAGCTGAACCATTTTAGAATCGTTTGGCTTGCTTTACTGAAGGTAAGCCTTGAATTTCGGGATTCTAAAAACAATTATTACAGCTCTCCTGATGATCGTAGAAACTTCGAAAAAACTTCATTTTATGCAGAAAATTTCAAGCTTTCGAATGACATAAGACTTGAAAATGTGTATGGAATATTTCTTCCCTATTTTATCGAATTTCCGCTAAGAATTCGAATAGAAAAAGAACGAAATGGAATGTTCGAAAAATCGCTTCGAGGTGCAAAACTACATGCTACAAACTAATTTTGTGCCAAGTGGCATGAAAATCGACCGAACGGTTTTGGCGCTACGCGCGTAACAGACAGAAAGAAAGAAAGACAGACAAACCTTCAGCTTTATTATTAGTAGAGAGTAGAGAAGAGAAAAACAACATTTTTTTTTGCAGTGTACCCAGGGTTTTGGAGAGGTACTTTCCAGAGTTGATTTGCCCCATTTTTGAGCTTTTAATCGTTTTCTGTGGAGGTCTAGAACATAGAGAAGATGGTATCATTAGGAACGGCATAGGCTGCTTTGACTGCTTTTTAGCGCTAGTGAATTTTACCTGAAAGAGAAACCGTTCAAAAAGATCAAAAATATTTAAGCTAGACTTGGCGCAGTTGTTCAGCTAATTCATAAGATTTTGTTTGAAGAAGAATCTGTGTGTTGTAAATATTTCACAATGCATAGTCTCTGTACAAGGTAGTCCGCTCTCGATGGCAATAAGTTCAGATATAAGTTTAGATAAGTTATCTGCATTTTTGAACTGTATTTTAATGCAAATATCTCGATTATGTATACTCCTCTTAAAATACTATTGAAAGTATGATACTTCCATTAATAAAAATCCCACCATTTTCACTGTTGCTTTCAACAGTAAAAATGTTTGTCCTAGAAAAAGTTACGAAGTAACTCCATAGTCACAACGGTATATGAAGAACTCTTTTCTCGTGCACTAGTATAACGTTGTAACCACGTTGTCGAAAGTGTCAACTATTCTAAATGAACTAGAAGCCTGTTGGGGATTCCTGGACCTTGCTACCTCCGGCAGCTGTTGCAAACTACCTTCGGAAGTGTACTTTATAGGCTTTCCCCCTTTTTCTCTTTGGTGTACTCCTGGGGCTTTCCCGTTCTTACTACATAAGGCTGTACATTAAATAATGATCAGTACATTAATTTTCACCGTAGTAAACCCCTAGTATTATTCCATTCTTTGTTCACTACACGCGATACCTGGTTTGATCCTCAATTCTCCGGCATTTCAGAGAAGTTTAAATGATATAAATACATACGTTCAGATTTTAATATATAAAGTTCTAAAACTTACGTGCGAAAAAGCCGTTGAAGTAACTTACTAAGAATTCAGAAAAATGCAGCGAAGAAAAAAAAGCGTTTTGAATGTACATTTAAGTTTAACGCTTAGAAAACACATTTTGTTTTCCAGTAAGGCTAACAAATGGGTGAAAAAATGTTTCACTTCCCTGCTTTTCCCTGTGATACGCGATTTTATAGCTTCAGTTCTGCTTACGTTACTTTCTCAATTTTTATGACTTAGGCTTCTCACGTTCCTATCAAAACTGGAATAGTGCCGAGGTTATTTCTCACAAAATAGTCTAGCATCACTAAAGAATTTCTCAGACTTTGCACATTCTCTTTCCAATTCGATTTTTCCTCGACGCTTTTCACAACCTGGGCTAATTCCTAGCATTTTTATCAGCTCTTAGAAGTTTTGTTTTCCACTTTCTTCTATAAAGCCAGACAAACAGTGGACAAAAGTTCAACAAAGTGTGAGCGATTTGTCCTGCAAAACACTACAAAATCGCTGCCATTAAAATACAATTTTTCGAAATGTAAAATATCTTCAATTGCTAACAAGACTTTCAAACTTGGTTACAAAAATAAGTGTTTATTCTTTTATTTTTTAACTGTTTTAATCAAACCTTACACTCGTTTTTACAGGTGCACCATTTATAACAATTTCTACTTACTTCACGTAATTTAAACAAAAATTTAAAAACTTGCCTATTTAAATCTCAATACGTATTAATATTAGATAAATAATGCAAATAAAATTATATGTATGAGCATTTGCATACTCTGTTCAAGTCCTCATAAACGCGGTGCAGAAAAAAAAAAAAACGTTCAATCGCAAATAATATACGTTCGGTTGAGTAAATAGTTGATTTAAAATAATGTTAAAACTCTACTATTAATCTTCGAGTTTTCCAGAAATTGCGCTAATTTAAGCAACTCTTACTTAATGAGGAGAATTTTAAAATGCTGATAATAAATATTATTTAAAAAATGGAGATTCATTAATAATCTGAAGAAAATTTTAAAACAGGAATATTAATCATACGTTTTACTTTGGCTGAAATTCTTCGATTAAATCTAAATTCTAATCTCATTTCTGAGTATTTTAACCTGGATTGTGATAAAAATAAAGTGCTAAAAATTTTGTTTAATGATAATAGCTTATTTTTCTTCATAAAAAAATGCGTTTTTTGGCCAAATTAAAAATTTATTACGAATTAGAATAAAATATTTTACTGTATGTAACATAAATACTTTTTCCACGAGGCAAAAATAAGGTCTCTGTTTTGACTCAAACATGTTGCAATACAATGTCAGTGATCCTATGAATTTGATTCACATACAGTACCGAGAGAACGCGCCGTTCAATTTTCGTGAAATTTGGCATTAATTTTTCCTTCATTGTGCTTTTTTAAAGCCATCTGACACATAAAAGAGTTCATATTTTTGATAAATAACAGGAAAATTTATTTTAAACGTACCTTTTTTCACAATTTAAAACATCAGCAAAAATGCAGTTGAAGTTTTTTGAGATTTAAAATGGTTGATATAATTTTGGTTTTTATTTATGTACCATATATTGTCTTTTCTATCCATTCGTCGTCTGATTTTAATATTTAGATTATTTACCTGCCTTTAACGTACTTGAAAATGTACATCATTAATTTAACCCTCATTGGAAAGCGTTGGATGATTCAATATTGTCAAAACAAAGGCCTCGTGAGAGACAAAGCGAAGGAACCAATTGATCATTTTAACTAACAGTGCATAGCCTGTAGCAATAAAGTAACACTTTGTGTGTTAATGCATCAAGTTAAAACGTCTCACTAGTTTCGGATGCCTGTCGGATAGCAGAATGATCGCTCAAAATAGTTACTTAATAACTGAGTGCAGTGAAGTTTTGAAATGACATATTATAATAATCTGCGGAAGTAATTGGATGAGACTTATTGAATTATCATTTACTGATTTTACCATTCAGCAAAACAAGTATAATTCAAACGATAAAGGTTGCTTTTTACAAAAGACTCCAGTTTATAGTGAGTTTTTAATAATCATTATACCAAAATGTTGGTGCTTTTCAAAGCAGTTAAGCATTTATGTGGATGAACTGATTGACGTGAAACTATTCCTGTGAATTCAGTTCAGGAATATGATTTCCTAACGAAACATAAATGATCTATTTTTGCGTATATCAGTACCTAAAAAAAAATTTAAAACAAGAAATTTATTTATTTACCCAAGGCGGTAATGATAGTTTTTGACTACGTAACATAAAAAAATGTTTATTTCATTGAATAGCATGCATGAAAAAAAGAGAGACTGCGTTACTGTAAAATTTGATGTATAATGATGTGTGAAAGTAAAACTCCAGTGTTTCTAGTCCCAGAAAAGTATTCTTTTGCCCAAAAAATGAGTACTTTTCCGTCTTAGTTCAGTGAGACGCAAATAACTGCCCATTGAGAGACCTCACCTATGAATGCATTTTCTTTCTTTCTAAAAGAAGATTCGTTTTACTATGTCTCAAAATGATCTGAAACAGCCTTAAGGAACATATGGGCATCTCACACTTCGATAAAAATTAGCTATACTGCAAAAAATAAATTGTTGTTTTTATAGTGTAACACTGGCAGCTGAGGCTCCAATTTAAAACTGTAAAATGCACAGTAATGAGCTGTAAAACTAGCAATTTTACAGATTCTTACAGTAAAGTTAGCAATATTAAGTTATTGCCGTAAAATTTAGCTGTATTATATTGTAAAACCAACAGTATAATGCAGGCAGCAGAGGTTCGAGTTTAAAACTGTAAAATGCACGGTAACAAACTAAAATTAGTAATTTTGCAGTTTATTGCTATAAAATTGTATATTTTAGTTTATAACTCTAAAATTAGCAATTTTTACAGATTATTACTGTAAATTTAGCTCTATTATGCTGTAAAAACAACATTCATTTCTTACAGTGTTCGAATTGAAACGGATTCCAGTCATTGAATCACAGGGCGAGACACAATGGCGTCAAGAAGTATCAGATTATGATAACTCCATTCACATCTAGCCAGCCACCCACGTTAGCTGAAGGAATTATATTGACTTTTCCTAAAAGAAAATCGGACTTTCCTGGATGTACACAAAATTACAAAGAAGAGTTGAAAATCATCCGTTATCATAAAACGTGTGCAAGATCCTACACAAGTTTGGTTTCTACATTTTTATAACTCTAGCGAAAGCGTACTTTTTGTTCAAAATAAAAGACATAGATGTATTCCTTCATAAATTTCCATAAAAATCGTTTATATTCATATCAGCTCTGAATTTTACTGTTACTGTAAGTTTTTAAAGTTTGTTCGCAGCCAAATTATCTTTTAGGGGCTACCGACCTCGGGATAAGAGCCACTGCTCTAAACTTATCGAAATATATTTTGACGAGCTCTTACGAACCGCCCTAAATAAGGCGAAATCCATCAGTTTAAAACAAGTTACTTTTCGTAATAACAAAAGCTACTTTGGTCATATGTATCGTTAACTATATTGATTTTAGAAATAACCTTCATTTCTAGTGCGTATTTCCGTTCTTTGTAAATGTATAAATTATATCTACATCATTAATTTTATTCGTATTAAGCTGCATCTTCTACTAATTATAAAAGCTCGGGATCTTGCTGCATATATACTTCCAAGCATAAAATCAATTTTGGGTTCATAACTTCTAATTCAAATTTAAAGACACAATGACTCTCGTGAAAACTACTTCAAGCTCGGGTAAAATCTTTGACTTTTGCAACAGCATATAATTTAGCTATACTATAATATGTATGTTTGGACTGTTTTGCGAATTTCAACTTTTGTTGACTTACGTTTGAAATATTTTTACAGCCCCTATTGTTGAAATACACCAGATTACGCAGTCTCTGCCTCAAAAAATAAATAAATAAATAAATAAATAAATAAATAAATAAATAAAAAATAAATAAATAAATAAAAATACTTGCAGCTATTTTACTACACTTCTAAAGGTTCTTTTATTCCTTTCCAACAGGGCAACGCAAGAGAAATTAACCTTTTGTTGACCAGTGCAATTTTGCGACACAGTATTAAGTCTTTCATGTGCAATCACTTAGGTGTAAATATTAGTGGTCGACTTTTGAGGCTCGCAGTTTCCATCAGATAGTGGGCACCTGGGCTCTCACGATACGAAATTGAACTCCATTATTTTGATTTGGTCGAAAATACCTGAGTCAAATATACACTTAAAAATCTCCATCCTGCCGCATAATCATGCGAATTAACCCATTTATGCCCAAGATTTTTTTAACGTTTTTTTTTTTCAATTTTTATCTGCTTAAAACTCTTACTTGGAATGGTTTACATACATTTTAGGCTTAAAATAGTTCGCCGTTGCCATATTTATTAAGTTATTTAACATCCTGTTTATAGGATATTTTGTAGATATGCGAGCAAAATACGACCTTACTTGACTTTACTTTTGCAAAGTAACATTACAGAAGGCATCTGTGATCAATTTTAAGCAAATTATTTTTAAATAGTTTAATTTTATGAAAAATAAGTTTGCAAAGAAAAAAAAAAACTTATTTTCTGTGGCTACCCATGCTGGATCGTTGCTTGACTGATTTGTCTGAAAATAGCTGTCAATAAATAAACTCTGATGTCCAACTAGTGGTTCTATCTGGTTTTCTCAAGAAAAAAGACTATTTAACTTGTGAAAAACAGCTTTAGTAAAATGATACACCCTTTGCAGGTTTTTATGTGCAGTAACTAACAAGCGTCCCGTTTTTAGGCTACTGGGCATAAATGGGTTAAGTGCTAATGATTTCTGGTTTCTCAACAAACCATCAGCACACCACTTAAATGGTGAATTGAGAGTCTGTGACCAAAGGCATACGAGACCTATGCCTAACCACTACGCCACCCTGCAGACACTCCTCTAAAGTAGAACAGACTTTCTGAAATTATGCTTCATTGTAATACTCTTCGACGATGTCAAACAGTTTCTCAACATAATGATGAGAGTACTAGCACAATACCTTTAAGCAAAGGAATGGAGAAACCTCACATCACTGAAATCGAAAGCTAAAAAATCTGCATTTTTCATACATGCAATATATTTTTTTTTTCTATTTTTGCTACCTTCGCCACGTGAAACTGAATATCAAAACATCACTGGTAAGAAAAAAATCCTCATAAAATCTTCTATTTGAAAGCAAAGATGAAAAATATGCTTTTGACGCTTTAAGGTAAAATAACCTCCGAAACGAGACACTATGTAGTACACTTTTCTCTCGTGTGAAAAAAAGAACTAAAAATGTCCTATACTTTTAAGTGACCAAAATGTGTTTCTGACATTGATCAGAAAGTAAGATGTGCTTGAAAAATTTTCTTCGTTAATAAATGTCTGGAACGTCAGTTGAACTGATGTTTTGCAAAAACGTAATGTAATATATCTACACGTTTGAAACCTTAATTAAATTTGATCGTCATCATAGCAACGTTCTGCACCCTAGACATAAGGCAGAAATTAAAAGTAAATATATTTTTTGCACCATGTCGAATGCTTATTATTATTTATTTAACAAAACCTGCAAGTCATTTGCATTGATGGTTCATGTTAACAGTATTTGATAACCTTTTCTTTTCTTTTGCTTTTTTTAAATCAACAAAATAAATTCGTTGTTGTGTTACACATTAAATATTTCTTTTCCTTTTGCGCCTTTAAGATTTTTTTTAAATTCATAATTTTAAAAAATTTCGTATTATTTTGAGCTACCTTTATTCGAAAAAAAAAAAACATACCTTTAACGGCTTTCTGAGCAGCTCAATAAATATTAATTGCATTATTACGATTCTTTACTTTAAGCGTTTAAAATTAAAACCAGTTCAATCCTCTGTTTAAAATTTTATAGAAAGAGCGAAAATCATTTGCTCATCGGGTCTTATTAAACACTGCATTTTTTTTCCAGCCAATGCAGCCGTAACCTCATCTGAAAGCAATTTGTACTCTAAAATGGCTGTGTAACCCCTAGAGAACATTATAAGAATTTTTTGTGCAACCAAAAGGCAACACGTACATGAGTAATAAGTTACAATTGTAACTTCGTCAATCGCAAGGCATAAGTGGTCTGAGCCATGACTTGGAAAAATTCAGATAATGGGTTCCGATGCCGCTCTCGCGTCGCATGAGTTTACAGTTCTTCGGACTGTAAATCCTCTCATGTCAATCTATATCAATAAGATTGATATTATCATATGTAATGGAGGCGAAATGTTATTGCGATTTTTTCTGGTTCATGCACAGTAACGTGGCGTAATATTCACAGCACTGTTCAGAACAGCATCTAGAGACATTTACAGTAGTGAGATATAACAATCACAGTAGAAGCCGCAACTTGGGAAATTTTCGACAAAAGTTGATAGCAGCCACGTTGAAAGCAGCTTATGCTGTAAAATACGTACTATTTTGCTTACAGTAATCTTAGTTTTCAAAGAGAAGAGCTTTTTGGCAGCCGTTCTCTCTGCGATTATGTGAATGTGTTCCAAATCACTTAGTGATGTGATAGTATCCAAATAATAATCATAATAAAATAATAATAAATAATTCATGAAAGAAATTTCACGAATGAAGCTAGTTTTGATACATACGCCTAACTTACTCGTATATAGAAATTATAAATGATATGTTCTGTTTATACTATAAATCGTAACTATTTAAAAACATAGGCGCTCGAAAATAAATCATTTCTTCTTCGTAAAAGGAAAATGATTAGTGATTAGGGGAAAATTAATTCGATAAACGTGCATATAATAGAATTCTAACATTTTCATCAATGATATTAGAAATATTACTTTAAGTAATGAAACTAATCGAAAAAAAAAACTGCTTGTAGCAAAGAAGATTACTAACAAGCATCTCAATCGTCTTAAAATTACTTTAGATACAAATAATGGGCTTTCTTTTTACCTGTACTACATTATACAAAGAGGGATTAGCTTACTGAAGTGAAGTATTGCTCATATATGTGTCATCAGATGGGCTAAGCTATGAAATCCAAGTGAGATCTGTAGTGAAAACGTAATAATAATTTACTTTTCAGATCAAAACTGGCCGCGATGCAGGAATTTCTTCAGTGTGTCAACGAGGCATCGATTGTGTACGATTCCAGGTCATTTCTACCTCGTATGCTACATTACCAGGTCATTTCTACCTACGTGCTTTCGCCGTCTGAACGATCTATGAATACTGTGCTGCATCCTGTGACACGCCCTTACCTTCCAAGTCTGCCCAATACCCTTTACTAACAAGACAATACCCTAACGCACACTGCTTGCATTAACCAACTTTCTTTGCTTGCTGCCAAATGTTTTCCTGCCTATCAGTCTATCCTAAAATGTCACTAATCAAGTCACCAAACACTACATTTGGGATGTGGTGGGACGTCGTCGGTCATAGCCGCGTTTAGAAAATGAATTGTGAAAAATGGTTGACAGAGAATGCAGAGTCACTTTTTAGAATGTCATCTGTGCACTCATCGACTCAGTACCTACCTCAGTACGTGCGCCCCCGATACGCAGCAATGCGGGGGCCCCTACGCGGACCATTGGATGGTGGAACCTAAGGGGCAATGCTAATAGGTGAGCAAGAAGTAGAAAAGTACCTAGACGTGTTGCTTCGTGTATCGCCGACCGCGATGGTCTTACAAACTGAGTCGACACTGTTCTCACAGAAGCGACACCAAGTAGGGGTACCTATAATATTAAACTGGTTTTTTTTCTTTCCATTTTTTGTTGAAAGTTAAACTTTGCGTCATTGAAATATTAATATTAAGTTATTTCTCCAACTGCAAGAGGTATATTTTATCTTTATATAGTTTTCCTTCTAAATTAAAAATTTTATTTTGAAATTTCATTTTTTATGAATAAATGATGAAGAATAATAAAAGAAAAACTAACGATATTTTTAAAACAGCTTTAAAGTCTGCTAAAACGTGTAGTGAAAAAATATAGCAAATACCTTTCATTGGTCATTAGGTAAAAAAAAAAAAAATCGGATACGCATACATCTTCTTAAAGTATTCCTTTCATTTGACATCAAAGACCTTGAATAAAATTAAATGCATTTCAAGTCGCATAAAAATTCCTTCGAATAGTTCAGGGGGAATTTTTACATTCTTGAATTCTTTTTTAAGCTGGAGCAATTAGGAAGTGCTCAATACAGCTGAGATGCATGGGAATACAGTTAAATGCATTTTGCTTCTTAGATTAAATGAAAGGCTTTAGTTGTTTGCTTTATTCTGTCGTTAAACTTTGACCTAATCTTACACCAACATTATGTGTAATTCATGAGTTAGAAAAAAAAAAAAGTTATGCATTATGAAAATAATTTCAAAGAGATTGGGTTAGAAATTTGTTTTATCTGTGAAACTTCATCACATAAATTACTAAGTTACAAATAAATTCGTATCCCGTGGAATAAGTGCAGATGGAACAATGGTCATAATTTGGTTTATGTGTGTATGATTGAAACAAAACTGAATGGGGAGACGGAGTTGGAGGTGAAGGAAGAAAACCTCTTTCGAGTGAACTATTCCTTTGTTATCATGCGTAATCGTGTGGTATAAATTGGCGGTCTGCAAGTTGTATTATTCACCCCAAAATTAGGTTGCCTTGAATTTGTGATTAAAGGCGATTTTTTTTTTTTTTTTTTTTTTTTTGCAATTATGGGCTCAACCAGCAGTCTTCAAGTTGGGTTCCACAGAATAGTGAAAATTTGAAAAGGATACTTATTTTTCTGTATTTTTGACCGAAGGAATTTTCGCTAACAGTGTTACCGCTGAAAAGAGGTCGCTGTTCCTAATACTCAATTTTAAATGCTATATCAACGACGTTTGGCTGGTTCTTTTTTTCCAACATTGATTTTTTTTTCAAAAATATCTATACTAATAAAATACAATTATATTATCTAAACAGATAGACATCCGTCTGTCTGTCTGTTTGAAGCTTGAACTTCTCAAAAACCGCTGAGAATAGAGAATCGAGGTGCCATTCGATTCGAAATTTTCCAAGGAACACAATCAAGCAAGGTAGCAATTAAATTAACACATTGATACTTTTATTTTTTTAATAATGTAAAATGAATTTATAATCCTGATATAAAAATTTATTCTACAAAAGCAACTGAATGAGGCTTAAGACACACAATTTAATAAGTGACATAAAACAATAACTAAAAGAATGACAGAATGACATGTTTCTAACCAGGAAACCTTAAGCGATAGTGTAATAAAGAAAAGATATGAATAAGTAGCAATCGAAGGAGTATACTAAAGCATGTTTCAGAACGAGTGAATTCTTTGCTCTTATTCTCCCTATAGGGGGGATACCATATCTAGTTAACGAGAGTAGTAGTACGAGAGTAGTAGACACTAGTAACGATATCTAGTTAACGTTCCTTATATCTAGCTAACGAGATAAAAGGTCTTAAAGACTATCGAAACTTTTGAAAAGTCTCAAAATTTTAAGATTTAGCGAAAAATGGAAGCACCTCGTAATCTTACTGTCAGCATGTTGCAGTGCACCCATATGCATGTTCTTCATTGCTAACCGAATCTTGCTAAAGCAAGGAACTTTTCATTTACTTTAAGCTAACTTTGTGGCTGTATATTATGATAACGGTGACAGCAGAGCAAATAATTTACGCATCCCGAAATATGTTTTAGTAAACTCTTTTTATTTCCACCTTTTTTCATTTTTCACTATCTAAAGTTTCCTGGTTAGAAGCAAGTCATTCGTTTATGTGATTCATTAAATTGATGGTCTAAAGATTTGTTCAGTTTTACATCACAGAACTGATTTTTAAATTAAAATTAAGAGTTAATTTTAAAGTATTTAAAAAACTATTGTTAACGTGACGCCTCAATTACATTCAAAACTAATATTTTCCACAAATACACTAAAAACTAATATTTTCTCCCTGAGATCTGAAATAATACCTTATTATTTTATTCCAGGGGAAAGAGGTAAATAACAGCAATAACTGAATTTCGAAGAATCAAACAATATTGAAATCCCAAACTGAAGAACTAGAGCATGATTACTGAATATATTATTCCAAAACTCCATTGTCTGAATTCAGTGCACTACTCAAACTTCCTTCATTACTTATTCTTTGCACTCACGGAACACAAGAGCGATAACAGGAGTTCCAGAAAATGAGAATTGTTTAGAGAAAGTAATGGAAGGAAGGGCTTCGTATTTCGAAGAGAACAGAGACAGACTTAGACGAATGTAATGATAACTTTTGATAACACGGCTAGCCAACTGTCAATAATTCTGAAGGTACTCATGCCTAAAAGATGTCCAGCAAGCATGTTTGAGAAAATCGTGAAACAAAGTGAATCCGTCGTGAAAAAATTTTTGTTTGAAGCTCGGATTCTCGGTCAGTTGCTTGGATGGAAACTCCTCAATTAATAGAGTATTGTCGTCTGCGAGTTTTCGTGTGATCTGGATATGACATCGCAGTTCCAATACACTGTAAGAGGTGCTGCAGTCTCTTGCTAATGACGGCTGAAATAGAAAAACAAACAAATGCCGTAACTTCTATCCTGCTTTTAAGTAGAAAAATGAAATTAAGTAGAATATTTTACGTATTTCGATACTTTCGGAAACCATCACAAGGTTGCGTATCAGAACTCTAGAATTGCAAGCTCAGATGTATGAAAACAAAAGCAATCTGCAAACTCAAAAAAGACAAAAATATTTTTGGAACATAGTACAAACAAAGCAGATAAATGATTAAACACCATTTTTAATATTTCAGCAAAATGATTCTTTAATGCAATACAAATTTGACTTCTACATTAAATTTCAGGAGTAATGAGTTAAGCTCTTCGAATAGAAACGTGATTTTATCTAGTGTAAGTATTATCATCCGAAACATTCACAGCGTGCACTAGTTTTGTCAAATTCTATTCGAGAATAGAGTTTTTCTACTCGGAAAACTACAACTGCCTTTGACAGTTTTGTACAAACAAAAATACATTATTCTATCGTGTGAACAATTATTATCCGAAAACAAATGTTAGTACTTCCTCTATTTTACTTAATGCTTTCAAACTATTGAACTATAAATAAGAGCAAAAAAAAAAAAAAAAAGCTTTAGCTTGGAGTTTACTTTTTACCTCTATATTGTATAGTAACTAATAGGAAACAAAGATATTTATGAAATGGGAAAAGAATTCCATAGCTTAACTAAAGTTTATAGAGCTGAATGGCAACTTTCACTTACTGGATTTGGATTCATTACACCACTTTGCTGAAATGTACTGCAGAAAATTAATTCAGCAAGAGATTTTTCCTGAGTTTCTTTTTCTCTCTAAAAAGGTTTCTTTTTATAAGTATTTATCTCCTTGGACGTACACTAAACATAAACGACTCTTTTAGCTGTTGATTTTAATTTTATTTCGACTTTTTCTGAAGTAAACTTTTATATCACTGTTATATTCGGAAGCTAATTATTAATTTCGCATCTGCGGTTTGTTTTGTGTCGCATTATCATTTTTCTGGTGGATTATTTTGAGCACTATGACCGCATGAGAAAACACTAAATGAATGGGTCGCAATTAACTCAAGGCTTCCTTATTTGTGAGCTAGTTTTGAGATGTGTAGATGACGAAAAATTAGATTTTGATTTCGCGTAGAAACTTTCTCTAGTAAAAGGAGCATCAAACTACGAGTTTATTTGAAGTAAAAGTATTGTTGAGTATACATTACATAAATCCGATACAATGGTAAAAATGCTGCAGCAGAAAAGCAATATGTTATTAATTAATTTTATTACACTAAAAAACATATATATGTCTTTCAAAGAACAAAAAATCATGCAGTGTAGGGTTAAAGTGACACAAATTTTTAAAAAATAAAGGTTGGCTCTCCAATTATCTTGCTTTTTAATTTGAACCCACCCCGGCTGTGCAACGGTAAGCGATTAGTCATTCAAAAATTAATGAAAAACGTGATCGAAGCCAGGATTTTAAATGGCAAGTTCAGAGGTGAAAATATACTCATACCACGGATTCCTATTATACCTACAGATGTGCCAATTCAATTCAAACATATTCAGTTTCCGATTAGATTGGCATTTGCAATGACTATCAACAAATCCCAAGGTCAAACGATGTCTGTTTGTGGCTTAGATTTGAGAACACCATGTTTTTCACACGGACAATTATACGTGGCATACTCTCGAGTGGGTAAACCATCCAGTTTGTTTGTGTTAGCTAAAGATGGACTAACAAAAAATATTGTTCACGCTATAGCATTAAGAGATTGATATTGTTTAATAGTGTTACTGTCGTAATTGTTTTATTAATGATATATAATTTTAAGGAATAAATTATAATAATTTAAAAATAATGTTTGCCTTTTGTTATTTTTATATTCCCTCATCGTTCACAGCGCTCCATGCTTATTTCACGCATATACCACATTCTTACATACATACAATATACACATTCTACCATACATACATACATACTTACAATAAGTAAACTATTTTTTGTCTACACTAGAAATTACTAGGAAATTATTTATATGGCAAAACAACGTTTGCCGGGTCAGCTAGCAATTATTTAAATTTTAAAGTGCATTCATCGGTAAATTGCGTTATTGTGATGCGTATTTGATAAGAAAATGTGTTAAAGATTTTAATATTAAATTAAAAACTTTAATAATTTTTAAAAGTAGGAATTTTTTTATCATCGTAATAAGCTGGAGGGGAATTTTTTATTGGTTTGATTCTAAAAGAAAAAGTGCATAAAAAACAACATGAAAAGGAGTTCACTTAGTTTTACGTTTGTAGCGAAAACAGCTTTACCAGAAATTGTGCCAATATAATGATTAAAATTTTGGCAATAATATCACATCTCAGATGCTGCTACTTTCTTGAACTCACCCTTTTCATGAAAGTATAATTTAGTTTAAAGACAAATTTCAATTCAAATGATACATCAGACAAACATTTTTTGAAACAAACAACATGTGCCCAGAAAATATTTTCATGTTCACTTACCAGTTTATTTTTAATTATTTTTTTTAACTGTCCTACTTCTACAACAAAGCGAGGTCTCCATGGCGTCACAAGTAGATAACCCTCGGTACTGTACAGCCAGACTGACATATCAGCCGCTTTGGATCTATGGTAACCACTGCTCAGCAACAACGAAAAATTCGACCCGGAAATAGCGGTTAGTATAAGTTCTAAGATTAAATTAAAAATTTAAACAACACCTGAACCTGATTGCCGATCTCATATTAAAAAAAATTATTCTCGTCATAAAGCATTTTAAATCTAAATATATTTAATTGTTTTCGAGAGGATGTGGTAAACACGGAAAAGGAAAGATCATTTTTACCAGTAAAATTTTGCTATACTACACTGCAAGGTTTCTTGACAAAAACATCGTGACGTTAGTCTTACCTTAGCCTATGAAAAACGAGCTAGATAAAACGTCACAGCCAACTTGGCGAATTAGAGGAGATCGCTGACTGCTTGTGAGCTCTTATTGGCTCCTCCTGTAGTGGCGTTCAGTGTCAACTTAAGTTGCTGTCTAGTATAGTCACAAAATCATAATAAAGATGGAAAATTGAAAACTCTTATACTAAAATCACTTACAAGTATTTTAATTGGAAACAAATAGAAACTGGCAACAGACAAACTTTTAAATCATTTTAGTTCTCTTTCCTCGTCGGCCAACAATGACATCGGTTTCGGATTCTGTAGATTTAAGCCTTTGCCTCATTTGCCAAAAAACGTTACAATTCGAGTTCTATTTTACATGCAAGTTAATACACATCTTATCAGACGCAGAATTTCTTTTGTCTTTCTTTTGGCATTATTGTTTTTAAAATTTTCAGCATATTTTCACTTCAAAAATCGCGGAAAACATTTTAAAGGATTTTAATTAATATCTTTGTTAATATATGTCATCCGAAGATGCAACCTAGCTCAAAACATTCACGATCACATCACCTTTTAAACAATTTTTTTTTTTTTTTCAAAATCGGTAGATCTGTTTATGCCGTATGGTGCACATCACACACTCCAGGGTCCCCCGTACCTACCACAACTCGTGGTTTAACCGGGATATGGCCCTGAAGAGCGCTCTGTTCTTTTTTTGAACCAGACCAAGGGTAGAGCAAACCCTTGGCCCAGCACCCCTAGAGGTATCGTTTCACTTGGGGGTCATTCCATTTTAAATCAATAAATTTTCAAAAAAGTTGTTGCATCATCATTTTTGATTTTGATGAAAATTTGCATGTGTATTCCTTTTACTTCCCAGAGCTCAAAATAGTGTTCATTTTATTTTTAAAAAATTTACCCTTTGATATTTAGGCCCTTTTTGTTGTTGGCAACAGCGAAAATCGGGCGTTTTGATGCTTTGTCTTATGAACTATAACTTTTTTTCTATCAAAAATTTTGAGCTCAACTATAGCTCATTGGAAAGCTAAGAAAAAGATCTTTTTATATATGCTATCAATAAAATTCAGATTTAAAAAAAATACTTATTTTTTCAAGGTCAAACTTCACGACGAAAATGAAATTTTTTACTACTTTCGAACATTAAAAAACCCATGAAGGGTTCAAAGTAACAAGCCGGTTTTTTCATCATATATTCATAGTCATGGTTACTTACTGTATAAAAAAAATTTGCCTCGTTATTCCACCCCCTTTATGAAATATGCCCCCCCCCCCCCAAAGTTGTAAATTTTTTAAAAAATCCAATTTTCAACGCTAAAAAAATGCATGTGGGGGGCAAGATAAAAAAATTTTTATATGTGGTATTTTAAGTACTTTTTACCAGCTTTCTAATAAAACGAAAGTTGCTTTGTTATTCAAAGGCGTTTGGCAGATATAAGGGACTGAACTTTCAAAAAATTGCACAAAAACAACACGTATATTTTCATTTTTTCAATCTTTTTTCTTTATTTAAATGTAATTATGTACCTTATTCTTTGCCTTAAATGCTAAAAAAAGACTAAGAAGAGCAATGAAGAAACATATTTAAAGTTTAATAAGATAATTTAATATTTTTAACACCTGGGAATATAGAATACCACTAAACTTGTCTGATTTTTAAACATCTGATTGCTACCTACAACAGGACTGAACATTTCTCAACTTGTCCAGGTTTGTTCATAATATGTGGTCATCCTTGTTCTGACTTGCTCTCACATGTGTATCTTAGTTGTCTTTCAAATTCTGAAAGAAGTAGGTTGTTGAGCTAGTGTTTCTGCTGTAAAATCTTGTGAAGCTGATGTGATTTCTCTTCATTTCAAGTTCATTCATATTCACAGAATGTTTTGTTAAAGGTAAAAGAAGAAATTCTTTAGAATCCTTAAATATAAATTTAAATTTGTCTTTCTGCATGTAAACTGTGAATAAGTTATGGATAACCCTAAATGCTCCATAGGAGTTTTTGAGAATGATGATTGTAATATTTTAAGTTACAGTAGGCAGTCTACTGTAAATAGTATTTCTGAGTACAGTGATGATTATAAAACTTTACTGCACCTAAGAACTAGGTGTAAAACTATTGAAACTATTTGTACCTACCAGCAAGAAGTTCCATAAAGGTGGCAAAACTTGGCAAGAAATTTTTTTGCATGGTAGGTACAAACAGTTTCAATAGTTTTACACCCAGTACTCAGGTGCAGTAAAGTTTTATCATCATCACTGTACTCAGAAATACTATTTACAGTAGACTGCCTACTGTAACTTAAAATATTACAATCATCATTCTCAAAAACTCCTATGGAGCATTTAGGATTATCCATAACTTATTCACAGTTTACATGTAGAAAGACAAATTTAAATTTATATTTAAGGATTCTAAAGAATTTCTTCTTTTACCTTTAACAAAACATTCTGTGAATATGAATGAACTTGAAATGAAAAGAAATCACATCAGCTTCACAAGATTTTACAGCAGAAACACTAGCTCAACAACCTACTTCTTTCAGAATTTGAAAGACAACTAAGATACACATGTGAGAGCAAGTCAGAACAAGGATGACCACATGGTATGAACAAACCTGGACAAGTTGAGAAATGCTCAGTCCTGTTGTAGGTAGCAATCAGATGTTTAAAAATCAGACAAGTTTAGTGGTATTCTATATTCCCAGGTGTTAAAAATATTAAATTATCTTATTAAACTTTAAATATGTTTCTTCATTGCTCTTCTTAGTCTTTTTTTAGCATTTAAGGCAAAGAATAAGGTATATAATTACATTTAAATAAAAAAAAAGATTTAAAAAAATGAAAATAATCGTGTTGTTTTTGTGCAATTTTTTGAAAGTTCAGTCCCTTATATCTGCCAAATGCCTTTGAATAACAAAACAACTTTTGTTTTATTAGAAAGCTGGTAAAAAGTACTTAAAATACCACATATAAAAATTTTTTTATCTTGCCCCCCACATGCATTTTTTTAGCGTTGAAAATTGGATTTTTTAAAAAATTTACAACTTTGTGGGGGCATATCTCATAAAGGGGGTGGAATAACAAGCCAATTTTTTTTATACAGTAAGTAACCATGACTATGAATATATGATGAAAAAACCGGCTTGTTACTTTTAACCTTTCATGGGTTTTTTAATGTTCGAAAGTAGTAAAAAATGTCATTTTCGTCGTGAACTTTGACCTTGAAAAAATAAGTATTTTTTTTAATCTGAAAGTTATTGATAGCATATATAAAAAGATATTTTTCTTAGCTTTCCAATGAGCTACAGTTGAGCTCAAAATCTTTGATAGAAAAAAAGTTATAGTTCATAAGGCAAAGCATCAAAACGCCCGATTTTCGCTGTTGGCAACAACAAAAAGGGCCTATTTATCCAAGGGTAAATTTTTTAAAAATAAAATGAACGCTATTTTGAGCTCTGGGAAGTAAAAGGAATGCACATGCAAATTTTCATCAAATCAAAAATGGTGATGCGCACCCCATTTGTTGATTTAAAATGGAATGACCCTTGGAGGACTTTGTGACCACGACATTTTTAACGTCCCCCAGTCACCATTAATCAAGACGGTGGATCTTTGATCGGCTAGGATGGAGCCCGGGTCCCTCCGGTCACGAGTCCGACGCCTTACCGATCGGGCTAACATGGCCCAGGCTGTATGGTGTCACAGACAGATACCCAGGCCGATGATACACCTTGGAGCGTTTTGTACACTATCGACGTCAGCCCGTGAAAAGAAAACAGTGGCAGTGCTTCTTTTAAAATGATTTATTTTAAAAATAAAATGAGCCAAAATTAATTAAAAAAAAATAGAAATTCACCAAATTTTTTTTACCGCGCTCCATTCAGAAAAAAATATTTCTGGAAAACGGGAAACTCCCCCATCGAATCATGGTTGCTTGAGAAAAATAAGTTTATACTCTTTCAAGTGTTGGAGGAATTTATTATTCGGTTTATGGTTCAGTGGCATTTCATAATATACATAATCTATCTTCAATTTCATCGATTCAGAGGTCATATGTACAAAAAAGTCACTGATTGCACATTGACAACCAGTTGGGGATTCCAAATGTAATTTTATTTTTTCAAGTTTAAGAAACCGATTGCTGTAGTTCCTCACAAATGCTTTTTTTTTTCTTTATTTTTTTTTAATATTTAAGGATAAGAAACCATCTATATATTGAAGGGGAGAATTTTTCATAATTACTGCAAAATTTTTTTAAAAGGAAGTTAATTAACTTTTATTTGGATATCACAGAGTTTTTAGATCCTTTCCAAACCGAATACGGAAATTTGTCGCAAGATATCTATGCATATCCATGCCTCTTTTTTTTAAATAGAATTTTTTGGGGTATATTTTAGATACTAAATGAGTGCTAAAAAGACATTTACGATTAAAAGACAACCCAAAGTTAGTTGTTCAAACTTATTACAAAAACCAGCATTGTCAAATCTAAATAACTATGAGTTTTCATTAGCCTCACATGCCCGGGTAACAACCTTTTCCTCAGTTAATAATGGCAATTAAAAATCCTCCCATTCGGTGTCATGGTGTAAAAAGCAAATGTGTTATCAAAAAAATCCGTTCTAAACATAAAAATGATGATCGTTATTTGAACCAATCATTGCAGTATTGGTATTTTTAAAAGAAAAAAAAGAAAGAAAATACAGAAAAGGAGTTGTGGCACATCTCAATGAGAATTTTTTTCTATTTTACAATGCTTGTCAATGCATGTGACCCCACATATTAGACTCATTTACATTTTGTAAATAGTTTTTTTTTTCAGTCCAAATACCTTTCTTTCAAATAAAAATATTTTTATTTTAACGATTGTGTTAGTAAGACTTTTGAAACTAAAAGGGTTTTAAATACATATGCAGTTGGTTTAGTTCATTATACTTGTAATTGAACCTGTAATCTGAACCTAAATTTAAGTTTAAAAAAGAATAATAAATGTTTTTATCGAAATTTTAAAAATAAGAATAAAAAATTACCAAAATTTGGGGGGATTAATTTTTTTCTGAAAAACTGAGCTGATTTTTAAGAAAAATTTAGTTTCAGATTGTTAAGATAGGCTATACGTACGTGCATGCAAAATTTTATAAAAATAAATGAAACACTTTTTGAGATATCATGCGTGCAAAGTGTGAAACCGACTTCTAAGAAAAAGATGTTTGAACAGCTGTTGTTAATATTAAACTCATTGGGGATAGTTAGAGTTTTTTTACGATAACTCAAAAAGTTTTTTGCCTATAGTAAAAAATGAGGTATCAAACTGTTGAGAATTAAATCCTATATAACATATATTTTTTCCAGAAAATCAAAAATTTTTCATTTTAAAACTCCTTAGACCCCTTAAACAAACAATGTATGTTCTTGGGTCTTAAAATATTTTGATGTCAATTAACAGTGTTCACATAATATTATTTATCAATTTAAGGCAACTATTCATTAAATATTGAAGTCCGTTTTGGAAAGAATAACGTGCAATTTAAAGCCGGAAAAGTGTACTTAATCGTGTACGCAACCCTACTGTTTGAGTTTATAGTTTACAGTTTATTTCCGTAAAATTTAGTTGGATTATACTGTAAAAACAACAGTATAATACTGGCAGTTGAGGTTCCAGTTTAACACTGTAAAATGCACAGTAATAAACTTTAAAATTTGCAACTTTACAATTTTTTACTGTAAAGCAGAAATTTTATTTTTTTAGTGTAAAATTAGATTAATATGAGCTACACTGCAAAAATGAACTGTTGTCTTTACAGTATAATACTAGCAGTCGAGGTTCCAATTTAAAACTGTAAAATGCACAGTAATGAACTGTAAAACTAGCAATTTTGCAGTTTGCAGTTTCTCATTGTAAAGCTAGCAGTTTTACAGTTTATTACTGTAAAATTAGCTGTATTATACTATAAAAACAACATTCATTTTTTAAAGTGTACATAACCCCTTCATCTCTCAAGCACTTCAATTTGTTTTCCTCTTTCTTAAGCAGGTCTGTTGCAAGAGAGGGCAGAGATCTGCCGAACCAAAATCCCCTGAGAGTGGTCGGACGAAAAGTACAAGTGGAGAGAGTTAAGCGCTGACAGGGAGGATCTGCATGTCAATAGTTGCTACAGGGCTTGGTAAAGTTCCTTTTGGCAGAGCAGACGTCATATATATTCACATAGGTGTATTTGATTGAAATCTAGCGATGTTCAGTGTAGTGTTTATTTAGTAAATATTATTCACGGTTTTATTTTAAATAATTAATATAGGTTGTCAAGTGCACATGAGGCAAAGTTAAACTGTCCATTTGTTTTACATATTTATTCATTTATTAAACAGCCTACTTCTTCATTTGTTAATTAATTCATTTACATTTCTTCTTTTCACTTACTTATTCATACTTTCATTCATTGTTTTATTCATTCACAATTTTTTTCTCCCATTCATTTTTCGTCCTGTATTAATTTATCTGTTAACTTACCTAATCTTTTATTGTTTATTTATTTATCAATTAATTCATTAATAATAAATATTAATATTTTTTTTATTCTATTAATGAGAGATACTTTTAAAATTCAAATCGAAAGTATTTTATTTGAAAAATATTGTCTTTCGTTAATTTATTACATAATTTATGCAATCGCTTATTGTTTTCTATTATCTAATTTATTCATTAATTCCCGTTTGTATATATTTATTGGATGAAATTACGCTAAACTATTTTACTTTTCATTTCGCCCCATTAAAGAGAAAATCCCCTCACCTTCCCATTTTTCCTCTTTTTTAATTTTACTTCCAAAAAAAAATATATATATTTTAATACAAGGTTTACTACAAAATACATTGCTCTTTCTTTATGTACTATAATTCTCTAATCCAATTTCCAATTTGATCATTTCGAGAAAGATAAACTATCTAAACCATTATACTTTGCCTCAAATTACCCCGCTACAATTAACGCAAATTTTGACAGATATTGTCAAAGCATCACTTCCGACAAACGTAACTAAATCACCCTAAAAAATCTTTATGCAAATCCTATTGTGCCGAGAATGTATCCTTTGATTTTTGCTGTGTGCTAGTATTCTTTGTTCAACCTGAGTAGACAAAGGATGGCTCAGTTTCACTGAATAATATTTGTTAGACAAAAGAGCGGAAGAAAACGTTAATTTAAGAAAAGGTTTCTCGAGATAAGAAATAAGCAAATGTACACGGAGAAGGGGGGGGGGAGTAGCGCTTGAAGCTTCGATAGTTTGAATTTGGTAATTAGTTATCACAAGGAACAGAGCTTTCAGTATGAAACAAAGTCAATTCGGTAGAAAAACGTTATTTAACTAAGAGTTCTGTTACTGTTTACTTTTGTTTTCTGCTAAAACAAAAATGCGTTTTGTGATACAAAAATGCTTTAGAATCTCAAAAAGAGTCTATTTCTATATAGTAAGATGCACAAGATGCAATAAATAAATATATGAAAGGTATCTGTGTAATAGATAAAAGGAGTACTGGCTGTAATCGCCTTTTTTTCTTCGCGAATTAATAAAAGTTCTGGATTGAATACACAGCAAAAAATAAAGTGTTGTTTTTACAGTACACTGGCAGCAGAGGTTCCAGTTTAAAACTATAAAATGCAGTTATAAACTGGAAAACTAGCAACTAACGTAATTATAGCGTAACGTTTCACCAATTTCTTGGTGAGGATACACCAGCATCCCCTTTCGAAATAAATAATAAGAAGAAAAAAACATTCATCAGGCTGGAAGAATATTTTCAAACATTCATTATTTAATATTTGTCAGGTTCATGATTTCCTTCAACCAATCAACTTTACACAAAATCCTTAGTTATTTTAATTACACACAATAGGATCGAACCCCGAACTTACCGCGTACTCAAAGAATACCACTCGGCCGGTTATGGCAAACCTTGGATACGTTCATAAGACCTTAAGAGTTATGCGCCAATGTTTGTCTTGACGCATTGCGCTTTGAACAGTACCTTAGTAATTTTAACGCTAAGAGGGGGGAAAAACTTTAAAAAAAAACCCATAATCCTGTATCTAATTTGTAGAAGACTTGCTTTTTGCCGTCGTTTCCGTTTTTGTCCAAGACATGAAGTGAATTAAATATTGCGCTAATGATGAAGTCATGGTTGCACTAGAAATATTATGAGCAGTAGCGTCTTTTTCTAAATTAAATCTGCGCAACCATTTTAGTAGTTTATAAAAATTTTAAAACTTAGTGAATATTAAAAAAAAATTGTAACTCCCGTGTTTGGAAGCATGCTCTTTCACGCAAAAATACTTGTACATTTTCGGAAACTCTCCCATTGGCGTGCATTTACTATAAAAGATTATAGTTTATTCATAAATAGTGGAGTAGTTGAGGTAGGGATAAGAATCAGTTTGTGCATTCTTGCCAGAATTTCAGGAATAAATCCACAATTTGATGACAGTTTCTTTGTTGAGGCGAAGACGAAACTTTTCTGTGTCATGGTATCACGGTAGAAAAAGTTAAATTTTTGCGCTCTTGTTAGATTTTGAAGTGTTCATAAATAATGCGGCTGCAACGCAAAACAATAAGGGAAAGATGGAGTGAGACAATTTTTTTTTTTAGAAAACGTTCTTTGTTTTAATTTTTTTTTAATTTTTGAAATTTATTCATGATTTTTCAAGATGGCGGCTAAAAAAACATATTTGTCCCACTAGTACTGCTGTATACTTTTAGTATGTTCATTAGGAGCCTGTTACCTACCATTTCCAACAGGTGTTGTTTCTGTTGCAATTTGTTCGACCCCTAACGCTATTTCTACTGGACTAAAGGTAAGGGCGTGTCACAGGATGCAGCACAGTACTCATGGATCGTTCGGACGGCGAAAGCCTTGAATACGATGTAGAAATGATCTGGAATCGTACACAATCGATGCCTCGTTGACGCATTGAAGAAATTCCCGCATCGCTGCCAGTTTTGATCTGAAAAGTAAATTATTATTCCGCTTTCACTACAGATCTCACTTGACATTCATAGCTTAGCCCATCTGATGGGCTAAGCTATGATACATAGGCAAAACTTCACTTCAGTAAGCCAATCCCTCTTTGTCTAATGTAGTATAGGTAAAAAGAAGGCCAATTATTTGTATCTAAAGTAATTTTCAGACGATTGAGATGCTTGTTATTAATCTTCGTTGCTACAAGTAGTTTTTTTTCGATTAGTTTTATTAGTTAACCCCTTCCAGGCTCATTTTATTTCAGGATTACGGATTAAAAAATGTCAATTTTTTATGCTTATTTTCATACATACATATCTTTTTAAACATAATAGCATCATTCGCATGCAACATTTCCTACAAATAATTGTAAAAATATCTATTTAAATAAATGAGTAATTTCGGGATTACGGATAAAAAAATGTCAATTTTTTATGCTTATTTTCATACATACATATCTTTTTAAACATAATAGCATCATTCGCATGCAACATTTCCTAAAAAAAAAAAAAAAATGTAAAAAATATCTATTTAAATAAATGAGTAATAAATGAGTATTTACCTGTAAAGTTGGCTTTCTGTGTGGCAGAAATCATTATACTTTGGAGTTGGCGGCTACTCTTATCTTAAATTTACAGCTCAAAACACTGTACAGTTATGTTATCTAGTAGCAACAATAGTAAATAAAAGCATCCGAAACCATAAAAGGGACATGTGAAATAATTTGGGAAAGACTAGTTGTGCCGTGTTAATTTTCACAGTGCCCGAGCTACAGTCGGGATGAGCCAGAATGGAACATTTCGCTTGCCCGAGTCCAGCTCGGGAAAAGCCGGGAAGAGGTTAATACAGTCTTAAAAATACGCCTCTTACAGTGCTCGAACTCATTTTGAATAACGTGGCCCTATAATGCAGACATAATTTTCTACCTCTGCATACTTAATTTTTTACTTTATAATTAATTTAAGTATTTGTCCGAAATTTTCTTTCACTCAGAGAGTAGGGGAAAAAAACTTAAATGATAAATGTGTTGAAATACAAAAAAGGTTCTTTGTCGATTCATTTCTCACGTGTTTTGTTTGCATTAAAAATCAAATGATGAGCAGATAAAAATATATTTCGTCATAAGAATTACAAGTCTGATAAATGATGATATGTTTTAATACATATATAAGTTTAAACTAAACTTAGTCATTTTATATTAGAAAATATCGCTGACAATGTATCAAGCAAATATTTTTTTCCCCCATTAGCACTTGATTGCCCTCACAGGTATTTTGATAGGTTTGATTTGCATATATTAACCGGAAATGACGAGGGTGAGGTTACTACAATTTTTAATAAACACATTTATCTGTTGGATAAAATGTCACAAAATTCTAAGAAATTGTGCCATTATATTCATATTTGTTTTTCTAATTGAAATTAAAAAGCAGGAATATTGAGGGATTTCGCAATTTAGGGTTGACGTTGGCTTTCTGTGGGTAGTATTAATGCGTTTTATGTCAAAAAATATAATATCCGCATAAACAAATTGTAGTCAAAACATAAAAGTATCCATTACCAAAAATATTAGAGCTAAATAATCTTTCCAGTAAACTTTATAAGTAATAAAGTAGAGCATATGTGGGAAAAAGGGTACTATGTTTGTTCTCAAACGTGTATCTTTAATTAAATGACTAAATAGATCCTACAAATAAATAAAACCAACATGCTTTCGATTTGAAAAGATGCTTTCGTTTATTTTTTTGAATTTGATAAAATAACATTTTATCATTTTTGAAAGTTAGAATAATGTTAATGCACTTTCCCTGAAAAGATGACTTCAGTTAAAATAATCTGAATACTTAGCCTCAATTCTTATCTTTCTGTTTACCTTTTAATGGGAAGATTAACCAAATTTGTTTTCTTTCGTAATTTCTATCATGCCATTAAAACTTTCATTATTAAAATGATTAGCTTTAGCGTTTTGATATTCTTTATTTCTAATTTTATACAGAACATAACAGAGATAACAACTTTTACGTTGAAATTGCGAGTAGATACAATCAAAATACCAGCTTATATTTTACAGAAAAATAACTTAATAAGGACCAAATATGTACTGAAAATTAAATATTTATCTTTCTCAATTGAAAGAAAACAAACATAGCTATATAACAAAAGATCCAGGCCTTAATTTTCAGAAATTGATTCCAAATAGTTTTGACAATTTGTAAATTGATATATAGAACCAGGATACACTAATATATAATATACCATAAACAAACAATTTGCCAAACTAAGCAGAAAACTGAGAGGATCACAAAAGAACATGTATTTAATTATTTTTTTTAAGTTAATGGACTACCATTTTTTATCATCATATATTTTCCCAGGCAACATTCTTAATGGTTAAAATTTTTAAAATGGTTTTAAACGTCAAAACTCAAAATTTGGAGATAACCAGTGCAAGTGGTACGAGCACCGCTTCTCTGTTTTAAAGCAATAGATGGTACCAGTAGACATGATAAGTGCTGATATGAAGCTTGTGATTCAGAAAATATTTTCAATCAAAGCGTACTAAGGTCTGATCTTTAAACTCATTTTACTCAAATCTTTAATTCGTTCACTTGCATATATTTGCTTTGCACTGCCTCAATTTTATCTATTCCTTATTGTGCGATTTAAAATATAAATCAACAAAAGAAAAAAATTTGTAGTTTAAAGCAGAGAAAGAATTTTCAAATATCCTCCTTCTTATGTTCGTTTAATTTTGTTCTTACGCAAAATTTATTTTGCTTCGAAATGCATTTCTCGATCTTTTATATCCTTGAGAAAAAAATACATAAAAAAAATACAATTAAGAGGTTCTGTAAAGGGAGAAAAAAACTAATTTTCCTTTCCTTTAAACTAATTTTGCTTTATAAAACGCCCAATAAGACAGTTTTTTCTCTTCGTGAATCAATCTTTTTCATTGTATGATCTTGTTCTAAAACAAAAACGAAAATGATAAATTATGCTTTTAGAAGCAAAAAAAAAAAAAAAAAAAAAAGGAAAAAAAACTGCCTAACATGAGATAAATGTGGTATAAATTAAATGTAAAATTACCGTAACACTTTAAGGATCCTTGAAAAACGTAGAATGTTTTTAATCTATTCGTATGAAAACACCATTGATTTTTTTTTTTGCACCGATGATTGAAAATTGATTTAAAAGATTCTTTTTATATTTGAAAAATAGCAGATAGATCTTTTGAAAAACAGTTTTTAGGGCACATTACATTTCTTTTAAAATTTCTTCTGAGGCTTATTGTAGTTTGCTTCAAGACACATCTCTTTTATTCACAAGAATTTTTTTCCGGGGGGAAAAATATATGGATTTCGAAAAGCAATTAAAATTATCACTGTAAACAAATATTACCATTTATTTCTTCATTAACTTTATGACTAGCTGCTTAGAAAAAAAATACGGCTGAGACAAAACACGCTCACTTTGATATTTTAAAGTATATACATATTTACGCGCTGTTTTATCCAACGTAATAGCAACTAAGGACTTAGAAGCGAAAATGAAATAACGTAAATGGTGCCCCGTTTTGGGGGTGGCAGATGGATTGAAATTGTGACAATTTCAGGCAAGGGGGTGGGGGTGATAACGAGTGTGGCATCACTCCTTTTTATGACAACATATTAACAACAATTAAAAAAAAACTGTTTGTGTCTCATTCAAAAAACTCAACTAGCAAAGAGTACATATTAGAGAAGTAATACTAATTTTTCCATTATAAAATATTCTGATACTTTATTTTATTTAGCCTTATATTTATGAATCGGCAAATTGATGAAAATGAGTAAAATAAAACAGAACTTGGCATTAAAAACGTACAGTGGTGACTTATGCCGGTTTTCACCTGGACTTGGCTTTTAGTTCGCAGGAAGGATGTGATTAATTTCAAACGCTTCAGATGGCCGAGTGCTTACGGGATCTCTTTCCTTCCTCTAAATCTAGTAACTTCAAATCATAAATAATAACTCTTTTCTTATATCTTACTCTTTTTTTTTTGTCGTTGCATGAGAAGCAATGCACACTTTAATGCAAGCAATTGTTAATGAATGTAAGTCGTTAATTATTATTATTATTCAGTACTTTTACAAATAAGCAGCATTTTTCAATGAATAACCAACCGTCTTTTAATTTCTTGTACAAACAGGTTGTGAATCTAAACGTTCAGACAGAACATTAAGGGGTAATAGAAAGCATCTAAAAAGGTAAGGATTAAAGGTGGCGCGAAGCGGGGTTTGGCCGAAAAGCAAAATATCGAAACTTCGGCCAACTGATGGCCGAACCTTGTAAAATGTACTGTTTAATTTATTATTTATCTTTACTTTATTTTATTTCATTTTTTATCTCGTTCATACTATCAATTAATTCACACGAAGAGACTTTTTTTTGCAATCCTATGAAGTGTAAGGATCGTAATAATACTGAAGTAGGGAAAGAAGAATGTGATTAACAAAAAACCCTTCATTGCAGTTTACATATTTGTGGTAAAAAATTTGTCTCGTACTTTTAAATGATATTTACCGTACATGCTTCCAATGCTTTTGGTTGTATTATTTGAAAAAAGGTTTTACAGTGAAAAACTATTAAATCAATTAATTTTGTTATCAAATTCATACGAAATCAGTTAATACCTTTGTGTAATAAAATAACAGTAGTAAACAATGTTGATAAAGCGAACAAACAACATACAACTCACGTGTCAGCAGAGTTCGAAATATATATTGCAGTAAGTTTCGTTTTCTAACCTACAGTTGAAAGTATGGACAGTAAAAATCAATCATTAGCAGCGTTAATTGTTAAAAAGTTATGAACAACACTTTTGCAGCATCCTAAAGAAACTACCGAACTTGAAACTATCCGTTTGCTTTGTAACACAAGGCAGACAGCTTGCTTTACGTAAGTATTTCGTTACCCTTAATTTCTATTGTTGTTCAACAAAGTTTAATTAGTTTGAGAGTTTACTCAGACTAAGTTCCTTCGTGAATTTGTATAAAGTGGGATTATAGAATTCTCACAAATAATAAACAAACAAACAAAAAAAGAAACATTTGAAAAATAATTTTCTCGGAAGAACCATACATTACAAACTTAATTGATCATGTTAGCGCAAACAAATGTTTTTCGTTAGCTCCAATATATATTTTTCTCAATCGCATCGTTAAGAAGATTGATTTACAGACGTGCAGATATTTATGAAGATAGAGAAACCTTTTAAAAGCTTTTGGTAATTATGGGCAAGCTTGTGGCTCTCTCTATTTCAAGAAATCTTCAATGTTTGATTTGGAAATAGCTACAGTAAAGTTTCATACATAAGATAAAATAATACTTGAGCTTATACTTTTTCTAAAAGATTGCATCATACACTCAATACATAGTTTGAATTTTTATTTTCTTGTTTATTCATTCACTATTATAGCAAAGGGGCAGAATGTAACACCTGGCTGCAGTTTCTTCACCAAGTGCTACTCATTTAAAAAATTAAAACAAAGCCCACATATTGATTAGGCTCAACATTTAAATTGAGCCCTCTTTCCAATTCACACCCTATTATGGGTGCCAAATTTTAGTATACCCCCACTGATTTTTGAACTCCCATCGGTGGGTAGTTGATGATTATTAAAATCGACAGGATCAAAAATGCAGACCAGGACTTCTCTAGAAAATAACCCTACCACGGAACAGTTTTCTACAACACTTAAAAATGATGATTATAAACTATTAATATCATAATACCAGAAATATATTTAAATAAAATAGGTCACAAATTTTTTTGGCATTTTGGATCATTTTTCAAAAATATTGAACCAAAAGTTAATTCAGAATGTATAGAAATTGTTACTTTTGTCATGCTTTCCTTGTGTTGTTTTAATCACTCAGCAGTTTATTAACTGAAAGACAAAATCATTTTGCTTATTTATTTCAGCCATACAAATGTATATTGCAGAAAAGCGTAGACGTTACTCCTTCAGTGCTCTACACTCATGAAACATTTGAGATTTAGAGGGGAAAACATTATTCTTGTATTTTTTATGTACTGTGAAATAATTCTTCAAAATAATATGACTAGTATTTATAATTTTTCTTAAAAGAAGAAATGTTAATAAAAAGAGGAAAGGAGGGGGGCTTAATAGATCTCCTATTGTAATATTTCATAAACAAAAATTGCGGCAGAAACTGAAGAGCGTAGTAAATTGTAAACCAGGATAGCACGTAAATTACAAAAGCTTTGATTTATTTAAGCTAGTTTTATCCATTTAAAAAAAACACAGGATTTAAAGAGCAGGAAAAACATCGTAAAAAAAAAAAAAAAAAAAAAAAAAAAAAAAAAAAAACTTCCGCTGCTGTCTATATAAAAAATTCTAAATGCCAATAAATGCCATCCTTTAAGAATATAATACATATTTATGACAGCAATGAAAAAATATTTATCGAATTGATTGATAACATATGAGTTTGAGAAGACTAATTACTTTCATAAACAAAGCAATATAACCATCGAAGTAAATTAGCCATTCCACGTGATAAAACGGGACCTTCTGAGTAGCTTTTTCCTACTGTTACAAATCTTGTAAATAGTTGTTGTTTTTCCTGCGTTGCATCATTTTCACTAGTTTTGGTTTTATCTGGCGACATGTTGCAAAAGTATCTGAAGATATCACTTCTACCATTTGTATACCGACCCTGTAACGTTTTGTAGTTTTTACACTTGCCCTACATTTAATAAGCATGAAGACATTTTCGCGCTGAGCTGTAATATTATAGGTTTTTCTTTTTATCGCTAGAACTTTCTTGAATGGATTATTTAAGTTTGTGAATGAATCGGATTTTGCTAGAATGTTGTAGAAATTTCCTTCCGAGTATAAATAGCTGTCCAACTGCTTTGAACACAGTCAGTCAGTTAGTTAGTTTTCCTGAGGGGATCGTTTTATTCGCTTGGGCGAATGTTTGTTTTGCTTTTGTAATTTCTTAATTACTGTTCACGTTAGATACGTGGTGCTGAGTTACTGTTGAGAGTACAGTGTACTGTTTGCTACCTAATTGCTGGATGTTTAGCAATTGTTTCCTGCTCCTATTGTAAATAAGGGTACATACTTGCAAATAAATTTATAGTTACTTCCTCAAGATTGGAATGCTCATTTAAAGAAAGTTGAAGGTGCTACGGACTCGTTACAATACTCTTGCTGCATAGCTGCAAATAGCAAAATGTATGGATTTTCTTTTTTTTTTAACGTTTTTTATAATAACAGTAAAGATCTGCCACATAAATAGAACAATAATTAAAATGTTATTTAAAAATTGATAAATTATTGTTGTGAAAATTTATACGTATAAATGTGACTGTGTGTGTGTATTCCTAATAAAAATCTACATTTTACGTCGATTGTTTGCCAAATTTTGGAACAGAAGTCCTTTATCCTTTGACAGGAGCTCACATATGTGGTTTTCGTTAGAAAATTCGTGATACAAAATGTTTACGCTGAATGTAAAAGCAGCCGTACAATACTGGCAGCAGAGGTTCTAGTTCAAAACTGTACAATGCAAGGTAATAAATTGTTAAATTTGCACTTTTACCGTTTATTACTGTAAAGTTATCTATTTTGCGGTTTAGTACTGTAAAAGTAGCAATTTCACAGCTTATTACTGTAAAATTAGCAATTTTTGTAGTTCATTACTGTAAAATTAGCTGTCTTATACTGTAAAAACAACATTCATTTTTTTACAGTGCAGAAGAAAATCAAATTGGAAGCAGAACAACTTATGAAACAAACAAGGTTAAATCGGGGCTCCACTGTATATGTGCAGCTAAATTTTCAGGAAAAGCCTCAGAGAATTTAGCAAAAGAAAACCCAGAAACCATCTAAAATTTCTTACGGCAAAAAACATGCAAAAAACAGTGTTGCGTTTATGCGCCGCTTCAACTGATTCAAGTTTACTGTCAAATAAATTAGCAAAACTTATATCAAAAGTTTTATGCACCTTGATTGTTCTTAATCAAATCTCATTCTTGGATTGCTCTTGCATCCATATGTTCTGTTAAGATAATACACCGAAAATACATCTACGAAAACTAAACAGTCACTTTAGTGTAATATTACGAACTATCCTACGAATGAGAATTGGAAATTATACAGTACTAACATCATCAAAATGTCATCGCACCCCAAATTGCCAACCCAGCTGGCACAAGACAACAACATGAACATCATCATCATCAAAATGTACACCCGCATACATGAAATATTAATTCAATCGCATAATTATTTTTTATTATCCATGTGGACCACAGGCATATCAAAGAAAACTTTTGTTTTCGGAACTTTGTTCTCATAAAAAACCTTAAAACAAACAGTAAGATTAATTCAATTACACCAGAGAATAAGTTCTAAAAAAAAACTAATTGAATTTGATTACTGTCACAGCCACATCTTTCATGTGCTCAGATTGTGCGTGCTACTTTTCATTAAGCAATTGGATTTTTGAAAGCAATTTCAGCAGGTCAATATTTGTGCCAATACAATGAATAATTCAACTCTAAGCAAAGAAAATATTTCTGAGCTAACAAAGCCTCTTTGTACTAGTTTATTCTGTTTTAAAAAGGCTTTGAGCAGTTGTGCTGTACTTGGTCTGTAAATGAATTTATCTTCGCTATTAAGCTATTTTGAAATGTACTGCGAAGAAGCGGGGGGCTTATAAAATAGTTCTGACAACACAACAAGGGAAAAAACTGTAACGCCAGTACACTACTATCTGTTAATGCAAAAAGGCGCTTTATGTTATATTATCAGAGGTGAGAATTTATTGTATCACATAGTTTAACATGCTGTTAAAACAAACTAAATCACAGCAGGAAAATATTAAATCTTAAAACATTTAGTATTTGGAGACATTTGAGGAAGGAAATAGCGAATAAAGAATTTTTTTTCTAAATTAACCAAGTTATTAAGTACCATCAAGAGCCACTCCAGGTGTGTAACATGCCAAGATAGCTAAGAATTCACATACAATGAAAAAAATATATTGAAATAAAAAAAAAATTACAATACATTGTTGACAGGTTTAAAATTTATCAGTAAATGCAGTAATTCTAAAAATGTTACTCTAAAATGCATGTGCCTGTAAATGTTGCATTTTTTGAAGGATGGCCTATATTTATATAACAGTGTCGTAGTAATTAAAGATTTTTTATTTGAATATTTTATTATTATATATCCGCACATTAACAAATGATAAATTTCGAAAAGAAATTTTGAACCGTTAACTTGTTCAAATTGTGAACTCGACCATAACGACTGAGGTAGACCACAACTGATGTGAAACATGTTTTTGGGCTAATGATACCCGAAAGAAAAAAATATTTTACTCTAGTCAACTAAAATGTGGATAATTTCAATACCAACACTAAAATGCTTTACGTTCTTGTGCTGCCATCTAATGCTCGCAATCCCCATCATACTTAAAAATTTGTATTTAATAAACGCTATTTTCATTTTTGTAAATTTCCAGAAATTCTGACCACTGCTGCATGAATAACTCCGAAGGAAAAAAAAGAAATTTCTGATTTAGTTTTTTTCTTTTTAATCATTAGTCAGATTTTGAGACTTTCATTTGCATTAAATGTTTCCCAAAGTCGATATTTTCGAATCATCAATGTTTTTACAATCGATGTTTTAGAGTCAATGTCCTAGAGTTGGTTGCGGATATCAATTGAGTTATATTTTTAAATAATTTAAAAAAATGAATGAAACAGTTAACACTGTGTTGAAAATAATTTAAACAAAATTATTTTCAGCACAGTGTTAACTAGAATATTTCCATTTGAACAATTTTCGTTCAACAGTGAACCGTTCAAACAAGCTCTACCCACATTTTGAATGAACAGTCGAAATTGAATTAACTTTTTTTATTCGAAAGATCTCGGCGAGAACACTTCATTCCCATATTTCGTTTTTTATCTTGAGCCATTTTTCGTTCAATTTTAATCGTTCAAAAAAACTTAACATTAGCACCTACAGGGAAATTTAATTTCAATGTAGATCCTGAACTTAAAGGTGGATTTCCTTCAAATTAACTTTGCTAGAAATTAGTTTGGATAACTAATGTATATAAAGTTCTTTTCGGAATATGCTGTTGTGAGGACTCTGATTGCGACTCCTTGACTCTGGACTCCGCAAACATTTTAGAAACGTAGGCTCAGAAAAAAATGACCCACTCCTACCAATATAATTTTAGAGCTTTCGACTCCAACTCCGCCTATCGACTTCGACTGACCACTCTAATTTTTTTAACACTAACTCGGACAGCGAATCTTCCATACCGACTCCGCCTCTATGGTAGAAATGCAGGCTCAGAAAAAATTACCGCGTCCTACAATTAGAATTTTTGTGTCTTTGGCTCTGATTCCGCCCGTCGACTGTGACTGATGACCAGGGCTGCGGAGTCGGAGGAAAAATGGTCGACTCCGACTCCGACTCCGACTCCGGGATTTTAAAACTTTCGACTCCGACTCCGACTCCGACTCCCGACTCCTGCTTTTTTTATTATTTATTTTTTTTTTACCCAAATGTGAAGAGGGAAAAACCCAAAACAAAGGTTGAAATGTTAAGTCAATTTTTAAAAGTTTCATTTTTATTCATGGTCGTAGCCAGGACTCACTTTAGGGGGGGGGGTAGCAAGCTGGGGTATCCCAGTTGGAGGTCATGGAAGGTCATTGTGACCTCTCAAAAAGTTCGATTTTCTCAAGAATTCTCGCAAGTAATTTCACCACATTTACCGCAATTCTCGGAGGTCACTGTGACCTCCCAAAAAGTTCATTTTCTCCAGAGCAAAAGACAAGTACCGCTCTTTTCATTTGACTCCGTACAAAACTAATCCTTTTCTTGTTAAATTGCCAGACTTTATTTTAACACATTGCATTTTTGCTGCAAATATTTTTTATTCACTTGCATAAGCCCAAACATAGCAATTCGTTTCACAAAGCAGACCCGCCATTTTGAAGCCCTTTTTATTGATCCTAGATGCTTAGGATTTGGATATTGGACGCTGAAAATTTGTATCTGTTAGTTTCAAAGATATGTTTTCACCTCCATAAAATTTCATCCAAATCAGAGGTGGTCGGAGTCGGAGTCGGAGTCGACATGTTCTTCAGCGACTCCGACTCCGACTCCTTTGGTCCAAAATCAGTCCGACTCCGACTCTTCGACTCCGACTCCGACTCCGACTCCGCAGCCCTGCTGATGACTCCGACTTTATAACCACAAATCTAACTCTGACTCAGCAAACATGGTTGAAATGCAGGTTGGGAAGAAAAATGACCGACTACTACTCTTAAAAGAAATTACTGTGCAGAGGAATTTTTGTATTCCTTTATTAATTTTTTATTTTTTATTATTATTAATATTTTATTTTTGTATACGACTTTTTTTCTAACAAAACTACTCATTCAAGAGAGCATTTTATTATTTATTTAATCAATTATTTTTTTTAATTATTGGCTACGGATTAAAAAAGGAATTCGAGTCATTTCATTTAGGACAGAGTTTTTTTTTTTTTTTTTTGTACGATAAACTGGGTTTTGATCTGTTTCCCATCGTTAATTTTTCTTCAAAGCAGTTAAAGAATTTTGCTAAGGAAGATCTATAATAGCTGCATTTTTTTAAAAAGATGCTACAACTTTATTTATTCTTTTGTTTACTTTTTCGGAACCTAGTTTATCAGATGAGATAGGCATATTTGTTTTTTATAAACCAGATTTATGTGCTAAGGTATGTTTGACATAGTTTGCCGAAAAAGCAGTGAGTAACCGCATCTAAGCAAGGGCTAAGGCAGGAACACACCGCCAAATCTGTCATTTCGATCCATGGACTGCAGTTTCGTGCTTTATGCACTCATTAACATGGAATACGACAGTAACAGAGCTGGAGGCAAAAATCCTCTTATAGAGCAAAAATAGTCAAAAAAACTGGTAGCTAATGTGAAATTAGAATACAAGCGAGCGACCGCACTTGGTACGGTACAACTCGTAAATTTTAAGGCAGAGCTCGGGTCTAAAGCACTGAGTAACCGCCCCTAAGCAGGGGCTAAGGCAGGAACATGCAATACAACGCCAGCTCAGTCATTTCAATCCATGGACTGCAGTTTCGTGTTTATTATGCACTCATCAGCATGGAATACGAAAGTAACCGAGTTGAAGGCAAAAATCCTCTTATAGAGCAAAGAGAGCCCAAAAAACTGGTTTTTCAAATTTATCTAAATAAGAATCAAGTTTTCGAAACTTTAGAAAAAAACACCATTTTTCAAACCTCTTTTTTTTTTTTTTTTTTTTTACCGAGCGGCGCTCGGTCCCCCAGGTACTATTAAAAAATAGGAAAAGACGTAACAATAACATTGTTTTTAGAGCTTTTGAGACTACACAGAGTAATTAACCCTGCTACTGTGTTCGGGTCCTTTTCGACCCAAAACAGATTTCATTTGCTTATAAATTTTCGAGTAACGTTGGTATAACGTTGTAACTTCATGAATGTGTTCATTTTCATGTTATATTACACACATATTTTTTTTGTTTTGATTGAAGCATAACCCTACTTGTCAAAAAAAAGTTTACTAATACTGTGTTCGGGTCCTTTTGGACCCATATGATTAAAAAGCATGTATCAGAGAAACAAAATCATTTTATGCTTGTTTATTTTATGCATAATTTATGAAACAATAAATAAAACATTTGTTCATTGTTTTTGTACGTTTTTTAAATATTTTTTAATGGTTATCTTCTGTTTTTCTTTCATTCATTTTTTTTTCTTCTTTTTTTTCTTTCTGAATACCATTTCTTCCTTTCTATGAATTGAAATCAGTACCAGTGAAAATGTTTCAAGGTTAACTTTCATAGAACTGCAAACTCTGCAATTATGCCTATCTGAGGGGAATTCCCTTTTACCCCCTCTCTCCGCCGCTTCCCCCGCACATATGATTCTGTACATAAATCTGTACATCTCATACAAATGTTGTACTGTTCGTATTTCCATTTTTAACACTTCTTTTCAAGCTTAAAAATTTCTAGTAAATTTCTTAAAGTGACAGCTTACATAATTTTGTTAGTTTTCTTTAGTACGAAAACTGGAATTGCTATAATATTTAAATTTTATTTATGTGTTTTCTCGGATTAAATATGTAAAATAAAATACAAAAATTGAGTGATTTATGTTTGGAAGTTTCTAATAAAATCAAATATAACAATTAAACTTGAAAAAATATAAAAAAAAGCGGTGTTAGGGAATAAATTACATATGTTGGGTCCATTTGGACCCGAACACAGTATACGTATGTTCAGGACGAACACAGCAGCAGGGTTAAGTGATAAAAGGATACTGGTTCATGCAGATTCATACATATAATACATACAGTCATTTCGCGATAACTCGAATTTGGGGAGAAAAAAGAAATGATTGAAAAGCGGTGCATGAAATTAGTAAAAAAAAAGCACTAACGCATGAATATGGGGGCTCACACGTGTTTCCGAGAACGGTTTTCAAATTCAGCATTGCTTGAGTCAGATCTAAGATTTTTCTGAGCCAGGAAAAAACCTTGAAACTGCTGTCTGTGCTAATAATTTTTCAAATTTTTTTAACATTTCAACGAAAAAAAAAAAAAAAATCACAGAAACGGGGGAAAATGCTGCGCAACAGAAGTTGCCGCCTGGGGCCCGCTTTGTTCTCCCCGCTGAAGTTGCTAAGAAGGATAGCACGAAAATACAATTAAACTTTTTCAATGAGAAAAGCAGAAATATTCATGAACTATTGAATTTGTCTAAAAGATGGCGCCACAGCCACCTTGACTGTTTTGTGTTTGGATAAATTCTTTTCGGAAGAGAACTAAAAAATTATGAGCAAAGCTCTTCAATAGTATGAAAATTTTCATACATATGTTTCTGACAAGCCCCTCATTAATGGAATCAGAATAAGGAGAATCCAGCGCGTCGCTGGCCTTCAGAATTTTATGTATTTTAAAAAGTGAGTTAAAGTTGTTTTTGTTGTTTTTTATGATATAAATTGCATTCAATATAAAACCGTTACACCCCCTACCCCTAGGTGGAAATACAGTGAAACTTCGATAAGTCGAACTTCGATGAGCCGAAAACTGCGATAAGCCGTAGTGAATATGTATTCCCGTCTCGCTGAATGGAGAATTAATGTTATTTATTTTCGATGTGTCGAATTTCTTTAAGTCGAAATATTCGATAAGCCGAATTTTATCCCATGACCCTCATTGAATTTTTCATGCTAAAGTAAATCTTTAAGTCGAAATAGTTTTTCCGTGGACAAATACGTAGTGAGAAAAGAAAAAAAAAAGCCGGCGCCACTGCAAGGCATCAAAAGGCGTCTAGACTAGTGTTGGACAAAAGTACTTTTTATTTGTGTAGCCAACTCAAGACAACTACAGTCGTACATATTTGAAATTTGCCTCAGCTGGTACAAAAACTTGTGAATGTTTGTTGATAATTGCCCAGCACAATCCAATGACACCTGTTGAGGACTTAACAACAATTCGAAACTGGAGTTTACATTACTCGAAAACAACTTCTATCAGCAGCATATAGACTAGTTGTCATAAAAAATTTAAAGGTTCACTATAGAAAGCGTGTTGTATTAAAATTACTACAGTGTCTAGATGAAAAAACAGAGATTTGCATTACTCTGCTCGACTGTCTCCGAGAGCTGCAGAAAGCATGGAGTGATGTGGTGACCCCGCAGACAATTGCTAACTGTTTTAAGAAGGCTGGTTTCATAAAAGATGCTTTGTCTTTAGATCCAGATAATGAAAATCAAGAAAACAACAATATAGGGGATTTAAATTTACAAAATGAGTGGGAGGTTTTACAAAAGAAAATGAACTTTCCTTTCAATACAGACTTTATGGATTTTGTAAAAGTCGTTGACGCGTTACTAGTGACAGAGTACCCTACCGATGAAGAAATTTTAGCAAGCGTAAGAGATAATAGCGAACAAGATTCTGGTGAACAAGATGATCTGGTGATGAAGATGTAAAGGAAATTGAGCAGGTAATCAAATTACCTTCAATCCAAGATGCAAGAGAAGCAGCAGATTTACTGCGTGTTTTTGTAGAATCCCGACCTAATTTTCCCGACTCTATCTTTGATGCTTTAAAAATATCTGAGGACTTTTTGTTGAAAAAACAAGTTTTTTCTCAGAAACAATGTTTAATTACAGATTAAAAAAAATGCAGATATTCTTGGTGAGTCAAAATTGTTATAATGTGCATAAAAATTAGAATTTGTTTTCCAAACTACAAAAACTTTTGAATTTAATTACATTATACGTTAATTATTCTAATTATATATACACTGCTCGACATTGAAAATGCAACACCAAGAAGGAGTGGTCAGAAATTGATGAAATTTGGTAAGAAGACAGAGACAGCATGGAACAATAAGTGATATTTATTTCAAAATAAATAAGCAACATTTAGAGCGAGGACGGCGTCGGCTCAGTAAGAAGTAGGACCACCGCGGACAGCGATGCACGAAGAAACACGTCTAGGCATGGAGTCAATAAGCCTGCGGATGGTGTCCTGAGGGATGGCACTCCATTCCCTTTTAACCATTTGCCACAGTTCGTCCTCTGAACGAGGCAGTGGCAGGTTCTGCAAACGGCGTCCAATCACGTCCCACACATGTTCGATTGGTAACAAGTCAGGAGAGTATGGTGGCCAGGAAAGCATCTGTACATCTCGTAGAGCATGTTGGCTGATTCGAGCACTGTGAGGCCGGGCGTTATCCTGTTGAAAAATTGCATTTGGCAGACCCTGAAGGTAGGGGATTGCCACCGGCCGCAGTACATTATCTACATATCGTTGGGCCGTCATAGTGCCCCGAATACGAACTAGAGGTGATACGGAATTGTATGCAATAGCGCCCCAAACCATTATGCCACGTTGTCGCGCTGTGGGGCGTTCCACAGTTACTGCCGGATTCGATCTTTCTCCACGTCGACGCCACACACGTATGCGATGACTATCGCTGGACAAACAGAAGCGGGATTCATCTGAGAACACTACGGTTTGCCATTCTGCCATCCACGTCGCTCTGGTCCGGCACCATTCCAAACATTGGAGTCTGTGCTGTGAGGTCAATGGCAGTCTTCTTAGCGGGCGCCGTGATTGCAGGCCACGTGCAACCAGTCGACGGGAAATGGTTCTGGTCGACACAGGAACATCCAGGGTACCTTGCACGTGCTGCAGAATCGACGTACAAGTGACTTGCGGGTCCGCCACAGCTTGTCGGTGAATCCGTCGATCCAAGCGGTCTGACGTCACTCTGGCTGCACCTGCACCCCTCAATGTGGCTACATTTCCTCTTTCCAACCATCTCCGACACAGCCGATGCACAGTGCTTGCATCCATGTGGGTATCAGCTGCAATTTGACGTATGGACCAACCTCCCCTTCTCAGTCCGATCACCATACCCCTTGTAAAGTCGTCTATATGCTGGAAGTGTCTTCGTTGAGGACGGCGTGGCATTTCCTCCTATCACACGTATCCTTCGAGACAAAAACCAAATTTCTCCGATAATTAGTCTGGCAGAAAAACCAACATGAACATAGCCCACTTTTCAACTTCATTCTCTTATATCTTACTTCACGTGCGTCGGAGAGCTGCGCATTTCATATCATTTGCATAACTCAGTGACGTGCGTCTACGGTAAAATTTGCATGAATTTCTGACCACTCTTTCTTGGTGTTGCATTTTCAATGTCGAGCAGTGTAATATTTTTGGTACATTATTATGTCACTTTTTTTTTATCACATTATAAATTTATTGAACATTAATGGTAGTATTTTCGCGTTTAGTCTATGGTTTTCCTGTCTTTTTCGATAGCCCGAATTTTCGATAACTCGAATTCTTTTTGCTCTCCCTGCAACTTTGACTAATCGAAATTTCACTGTATTTAAATAAAAGGCCTGGTTTCGGGTTTAAAGGGAAGACATCCGAAAACTTATATCACATTCGAATGTCTTGCTAAAGGTGGTATTTTTAACCTCGAAAGAAGAGTGTTTATTTTTTTATTATTTTATTTTCCTATTTTATTTTAAAAGTTTTTTATACAAAATCGTCATTTTTGGCTAAGTTTCTTACAAAAAGGGAGGGAGATCATAGTCACATTTCCAAAGGATTAATTCATTTATTCATACAGTGATTGAAACTGGCGCGTTTTAGTGGCGAAACTATACTGCAGTCGCTACATTTTAAAGTTGTTTTTTGGGTAGTGCGTTACTTAAAAAAGCAAGACAGTAATGAGTAGAGACGCCATATAGACAGGTCGACGCATCAAGATTAAGTTGCACCACTTTGGATCCAACTTATATACTTTTACTTTCAATTTTTCATTGTTTGCTCACAGTGAAAAATTACCAAAAGGCGATAGTTTGCCAGAAAAGACAAACTCTCAAGCACTCAAACACGCGCTGGATCCATAGTGGTCAAACTTAATCTTGATGCGTCGACTCGTATATATAGGGTCCTTAGTAATGAGTAGAGCAGCTATATATACAGGCCGACGCATGAAGCTTAAGTTCGACCACTTTGGATCCAATTCATTACTTTTATCTTCACTTTTTCATTACGGTTACCAGAGAAAAATTTCAGACATTGCCAGGCTTCGCCAAATTCACGTGCCAATAATGAGTGCTCACATTGAAAATTCTCCAAAACACGATAACTTGCCAGAAAAGACAACCATTTATCAACCGCCAGAAAAGACATACCACGAGCTGGATCCAAAGTGGTGAAACTTAATCTTGATGCGTCGGCTCGTCTATATAGGGGCCTTAGTAATGAGTATAGAGGTACAAAGAATTGTAGTTAGTAGCGAGTTTTGGCAACTACTTTTAATTTTCTATTAATAAATAAATAAGGTTTAATCTTTTTGACGTCATCTATTTCCTTGTCATCATTCATTGATAGCTGCATGTCTCGTAAATATTCGCCTTGAATAATGAGTGGTGTAGAAATGTAAAAAGGGATTATATTGCAGTAAAAATTGGGGCTGGACCCGAACATCCCCCCCCCCCTCTAAAAAAAGGTTTCAAGCCTGCAGCAAATTTTTTATTGATATTTTTTGATTTTTTAGAATACATTTCAACTGGAAATATAATTTCTTACGAAGTTTAAAAGCATTAAATTAGAACTGTTTATTCCCAAGAGTAATGGATCAAGCTCCCAATGCTACAGAGCCCCCCCCCTCCCCAAAAAAACGGAACTATACCCCTAAAACACTCCTCTTACATTTTAAATGGATTTTTTCTTTCTGCAAAATTAAAATACATCATACCAGGTGCGTCCATCCTCAAGAATGATGGCGCTCCCTTTCCCAATTCTACAGAGCCCCCAATCTCCAAAAAGCAAAATAATACTCATAAAAAATAACCTCCTTGCACTTCCAATGGAAATATTATTCCTTGAAAAATAAAAATCATTAAATCAAGGGTGTTTTGCCCCCCAAGATTGAGGGCGCACCCTCAATACCACAGAGCTTCTACCCCCAAAATAGAAACAGTACCCCTAACCGCCCCGGTTACATTACTAGTTTTTGGTAGAAATATTTCATACAAAGTTAAATAGCATTAAATCCGATGTGTCCATTGCCCAAGAAAAATGATGAACCCCCTTTCCAATGTTACAGAGCCTTTGCAGAAAAAAAATAATAATACCCTCTAAAATAACCATCTTTATGCTTCAAAGGGAAATATTTTTTGCAAAAAAAACGTTACATAAGGATTGCGTCTATCCCCCCAAGATCAATGACGCGCCTTTTAATGCTACAAAGTGCCCAAAAATGAAATAAACCTCTACATAAGCCCCTCTTAAAATTTTAATGGCACTGTCTGTGCCATGACCCCTTCTTTCCCCCTTTCTGATTAAATGATTACACATTACACTAATCTTTTTTTCTCTGTACTACACAGTTTTTTGTCATTTTTGAATTCAAAATATTTAGTTTACGTTACAAGAATGAACATCTCAAATCAGTCATCAGATTGAGATTAACTCTCCGTCCGAACAGAAAACTTCAAAAGATTACTCTAGATTAATTGTACTAAAAAGTCTTCGTTCTCAAGATCTGTTTTATCATCTAGGTCTTCAGAAGAACTGTCCTTTGCAACTGCAAGAACTGGCAACAGTTGTGGTCTTGTCTAACACAGCTTTTGAATATAGTTCAGCCGATTTTTTGCATCCCTTGACGGTCTGACACATCCTTCAGAAAAAGCATACGAAGCGAGACACAGCCGTCTTTTGGAGCAAAAGTTTTGGCAGTTGTAATCGGACGCAGATGTCCAGCAATATTTTTCGAACCCCATTTCAAAAAATCCCATACATCGCTGAGAGAGCATTTTTCCATGGCCCAATTTTGAGCTGAATGTCTTGAATGCAGCAGACTATCTCTAGCTCTTGATTTTTTTTAGTATTACCATTTTAATAGCTTTTTGGGTTGAATATGGACAATTATAAAAATTCAACAAATCGGTGTCATCCCTAGTTACAGTTACTTCACCTCTTTTTTTTTCCACTCTGTAATAGCTGCTGATACTATCTGCACGTCAGCGTCTCTGTTCTGCATATAGACATTTTTGCGTAATACTTTCTTCAAACATGTTTTCAATAAATGTATGACTTTGTATTTTAGTTATATTTGTATTTAGTTATCTTGAGTGTAACATGAATTGCCTCTTCAAATGTCACATTGACTTTGTTTATAAAAAATATTGTGAAATGCTTCTCATCTTTGGTGCTGTCTTTCTTCATGCCCACCGAAAACGACAATAGCTTTCCTATATTTTTTAGTGATATATGCAATGGATTTGCTGGCATATTTTCTTGAACTTTGCAGGTTCACTGTTGAAAATTCAGAAAGCTTTTATGGTAAATGTTACTGTAAAATGTAGCGTTTTCAATTTACAGTACAGAAAATTTTTACAGTAAATTGTGCCGATAAAAAAAATTGCGATAGCAGTGTCAGTTGATCACCACGTGACTTGCTGTGAAATGCACATGTATTTCCGTTCTCCTGATGTGTCTCATCTGGTAGCATGGATAGTAAAGCAGTGTGTAAAATTTGGGTACCGGGTTGATCCTTGTCTTTCGCATCTCGAGTTTTTTTATTCTCATTTTCTCTTCCGCAAAATTTTACAATAAAAAATATTTTACGGTAAAAGTTATTGGCAACATGGATGCCAGTACTTTTACCGTAAAATTTCAGGAAAATTTTTAACAGTGTTGTAGCCAAGAAATATTGCGGAGAAGGTATATCCCATCTGTATAACGTATGTGAAACCTATTGTTTGTTTTTGCGTTGGTGAATTAATCGCTTGCTTCAAGTTTTGAGGGTGTGAAATTGTAGCATTTCCTGTCATTATCGAAAGTTCCGGATTATTCCCCTTGCAGGGATGGCAAAAGTTTGGCGAAATGTTGAGATTAATTACTCGAGAAAGACGAGAAATTTTCATTTGATTCGGGCGGTTTGTTGAGCTTCAGAGGTATTAATTTTTTTTTAACATCCCAAGACTCGAAAGAGTTAAATGCCTCCAATTATAACTAAATTGGTTCCTGAACTAGCTTAGACAATTTTAGGGAAGGCTTTTTGACATGATTACATCACTGTATCGTTGTACGGCATTTTAAGCTTATTCTGCAAACTTTAAAATCAGTGAACTTTGTCCCTGAACATCTCCGCAATCGTTGGTTTTAGAACAGTATATGCATATTACAGGGTTAAACTGACAACCCCCCCCCCTCCGCCCCCTAAGATTGATGACGTCCTCTTCAAATCCTACTGAGTACCTTTCCCGAAGTAAATTTCCCCTTCTCAAAGAAATAGGAAAAAATCCTTTAAAGCAACCCCTCAAAAAATTTCAATGGAACAGATTGAACGATTGACCTCACCCACCTCGTGACCACCCCTGCAAATTAGTATTTTTTTAAATTATAATTAATAACTGAACTGTTTTATTGCGTGTTTTTTTTACGATTTTTGGATAACTTTTTCAAGCAATAAATAACTTTTAAATAAAACAGGATTTTTCTATTCTTCCCTCCCTTTCACCCCCAAACCCGATACACAAAATGTTGAGACTTTGTTTTATAGAATTTATTAATTTATAGATGTATTGCGCGGTTTTTGCTCTTTTTATACCAACGCTATTTTTATACCAAAAGAAAAAGTATTAGTGCTGTTTCATCACTGCAAAAGATGAATGTTGCTCTTACTGTATACAGCTAATTTTATAGTAACTTTACAGTAATAAACTGTAAAAGCTGCTAATTTTACGGTAGTAAACTAAAATAGCAAGTTTACAATAAACTGCAAAATTGCTAGTTTTTCAGTGTGTACTGTGCATTTTACAGTTTTAAACTAGAACCTCTGCTGCCAGTATTATAGTGTAAAATACAGGTACTTTTATGGTACTAAACTGCAAACTTGCTAATTTTTTCAGTTATAAACTGTAAAATTGCTAGTTTTACCGTTTATTACTGTGCTTTTACAGTTTTAAACTGGACCAGTAACTGCAAAAACAACAGTTTATGTTTTGCAGTGTATGAATCTGGTACGTATGTTAGTCATGAGCATACCCCCACAACAGAATTCACATACACCAAACAATAGCTATTAATATGGGTTATTTATAATGAACTAGCAAAAATATCCGGCGTTGCCTGGGTCCGAAAAATAATTGAGAAACAATTTATACTCACCTTTGGTTCTTTTTCCTGAACTGAAAGAACTCAAAACACACCGTTTTGACGATTTTTAAAATGTTAGAAAATTAAATAACCCTGATTTTTAAATGACCCGGTTTATAGGTGAATATTCTTAGGTAGCAGTTTCAACGACAGGTCACTGTAAGGAGTTGAGAAAGCTTGTGATGAAACAGAAGCTTTTATGTATGTAAAGAACTATAAAGATGTAGTATGATGTAGTCGTTGCTCTTCTTTTAAAGTTAGCTTAAATTGATATTTGAGCATCCAAAGCGTTGACTACATATACATCCGCTTATTCTCGGATATACATGCATATAACTCGCATAACAAGTATATGCACGTACATTCACTCATACATGTGCATGTACATCAATACGAGAATATACTTGTATGCGTAATTAAATTTAAGTGTCTTCAATAATACAGTAGAGAACCAATTATCCGGGATGTTCGGGACCACAGCTATCCCGGATAACTGAATTTTCCGGTTTTCTGGATCGCTACAAAGCGATATTTGCCAATTGTTTATAAAACCGAAGTTATCATAATAAATAGTAATGCATCTTAAAATCTGAGGAGAAAACGATCTAGAAGTGCTTATTGATATTACAATATTAAAAATTTCTGAGCTATATGCCACTTATATGGTATTTACAAAGAAACCGAAAATGCGTATTTTAAAAAGTAGCGGATAAATGGACAAAATGTTGCCGGTTTTCTGGTTTCCCGGTATTTTGGTTCCCGGATAAAAGGTTCTGTACTGTATATATGTATATAACTCTATTCACGCATATAATGGCGTGTACACTTAAGTACCCTAACAGACAGGAATGTACACGCTTTTGATGTACTTTCTTATGTTCGTCTATTCTAGTATTCATACATATATGTGCCCGTATATACTTGTATATATACCGTAACGAATTTTGTAAATTGTTTTTATCTTTATGTTTTTTTTTCCTTGCTTACTTTATTATAACCATGCTATATTTGGTTTTCCTTCCAATGATTTTCGCTAAAAATTATCATAGTTCCTGTAATTTTACCTATATATTGACTTTTCTGTTGGCACGCCATTTAACATTATGTCTGCAGAATAAGTGAGAAATTTAAGAGATATCGCTAAGTTAGCATCATTTGGCGGCTCATTTTTGGCGCTAAATTTGGCGAAATAACTCTAAATGTCATCAAGTTTGGCGTCAATTGGCGACAATGCAAACTTACTATGTAATTGGTATATCTAAAATTTTCATGAATGGCCAACCCATGTTCACATGTATGATACTCGTGTACACACGTATATATTCGTGAATGCATGCATATACTCGTCCATAATCTTTTACCATTATAAATAACAGCAACATATAAATATTACTATTATTTACAATGGTTTTGCACCTATTTTCAACTATGACCACTTTTTCTCATGGTAAGACTACTTTACCACACCCCATAGGGTAAAGTAGTCATAGATAAATGGCGAAACGAAACGGTCATAAGACTACCTATACATTTTTTTTTTTTTTTTTTTTTTGTACTGAACTTCATTGTGCCGTGTTCTTCATTAATCTAATGTAAAATAACAACAAAAATATTGGAGTGTTTAAAGAATTTCTTATACACCTAAATAGGAAAAGGCGATTTTATGACCATTTTACCCCACCAGACCCTATATTGGAAAAATAAAACTATCGGTAGAGGTTTGTGTCAAATCTTTGTGAAATTTGGCGGTCCTTCGATGCTCAGGAATTTGCTTAAGGATTATTTTGGAATACAAAAAAAAAAAAAGTCTAAATTCATATTTTGAATCATAAAATCGCTCTTTTCTATGCGTTAGCGGGAAATTTTTGTTTTGTTTTCTTTTATGTAAGCATGGTTGTTGCACATGTTTTTGCGTTCTAGATAAACTGTGCAACGCAGGTAGTATTCATTTCATCGCGATACACTAGGTGGCCAAAAGTATCCGGACACTTGCAAAAATTCACATTTTTACATGTAGCTCGAGAAATAAGTGATCAATTGTTCTTTAACTTTAGTCATACAAAATATAGGCTTCACCGAACATTTCCAAGTTGAAATTAAATTACCCTTGCATTTGGGGGGCAACAAGACGGGGGGTTGAAAGAAAAACCGCTTTTTGACCATAACTCTTCAAAAATAGCTCGGAATAAGCTATAAATTTCAGTAATTAATTAGCATACTATGTATAATTACTGTACAAATTTTTATGAACGTATCACTCTTACTTTCGAAGATATGAAACATATTTTAAAAAACGGCAATTTCATTTGAAGGGTTTTTGCTCATAACACGCAGAGTTTTTGATCAAACCTTATCAACACTTCAAGAAAGATGACAAAATACAAGAAAAAAAACATACTAAAACGGTAAATGAAAATATTAAAAAACCGGTGAGATATGAACGTTAAAAGGAAATAATTTTTCACGGCGCATGCGCGAACGACAGAAATTTATAACTACAAAAATATTGTAGCCTGGTTTATACTGCATCTCTTATAAAAAAAGTTCCAGTTGAATATCGTAAAAAATGAAAAAGATATCAGCGATCTAGTGAGCTATAATTCATTCATTCGCAGACAATACATAAATGGCAAGGGGTTCTCCACAAATAGTGTGGTGAAAATTGAGCATTTTCTTCAATGTTAAATTATATACAGTTTGAAAATTTATATTCGGCATAGAAGCCACATTTTGCCTATTCAGCCAAAAAGACCTTATACGTAAGTGGTCAAAAGTATCCGGACACCCCCTGAAACGATGGTTTTGATCGAAGACGCAATAACCTTTAATTTAAAAATAGCTCTTTGTGGACAGACCCTCACTTTTTATGTATTGTCTGCGAATGAATGAAATACAGCTCACTACATCGCTGATATCTTTTTCAATTTTCATGATATTCAACTGAAACTTTTTTTATAAGATGAAGTATAAATCAGGGTACAATATTTTTGAAGTTATAAATTTCTGTCGTTCGCGCATGCGCCGTGAAAAAATATTTCCTTTTAACGTTCATATCTCATCGGATTTTTAATATTTTTATTTACCGTTTTAGTATGTTCTTTCTCTTGTATTTTGTCATTTTTCTGAAGTTTTGATAAGGTTTGATCAAAAACTCTGCGTGTTATGAGCAAACACTAGGGTGTATCGAAAAAAACTTTTTTTCGAAATTCAATTTACTAAGTTGATAAAAAGTTGCCCCTACCTACCCACATATTCCACAAAAAATTTCAGTCTAATGAGAAATTGTTTAGGTGTTCCGCACGAGGCCTGAAATTTGTGAATTTCTTCAAAAATATTAGTTTTTTCTAATTTTTTTTTAATATTAAGAATAAATGTTAAAAATAATTCAAGTTGAAAAATGTACACAGCAAAGTTGGGGGACAAAATTGGGTTTGAAAAAAAGTATATTAAACAACATTTAGATCTCCCACATTTATTCTAAACTTACGTAATTTTCACCAAAACTAGCATTTTACAAGGCCATGCGGCTTGGTTAGAAACTTGTTTATGAATGTGGAATCTAACTGAATTAACACTTGAAACTGGGAATCATTTGTGATTTATGTGGAGTAAAAAGTAAAATAATATAAACTATAAACAGAATCTAAGCCCCTCGTCACACAGTCCCCGCGTTCTATCGGGGCCCCCGTGATGATAAACGAAATACAGCTCCGCTAGTGTAGCTGCTACAGGATTGTAGAAGAAAATATATCTTTGGTTGAGGAAACAGACTAGAAATATTTCGGACATGGCGCTCCAGTAAATAGCCCAGGGAAAGAAATTGTAGCCTTTATAGCTTCAGTTTCATGATTTATGGGGAAAAAAAGTTCTATTGATAAAGAACATAAAAGTTATCGGTGGTGATGGCACATCAGTTAACACTGGAAAATCGAATGGTGCTATTAAACTTTCAGAAAAGTCTTTTAAACCCTCACTACAAGCCGTGGTATGTTTTCTTCATTTAATGAATTACCACTTAGAAAGTTAACGGTGGCTCTTGATAGGCCGACTACTGGACAAAATTCTTTTAGTTGACCTATTGGAGAATTCTTACAAGATTGCTGAGATCTACCAGTCATGAACTTTAAGAAAACAGAACGCGTTTTACCAGAAGTTGTTGTTAAATAATTGAGTCAAAAAAACTTATGGGATTTGTCTAAAGCTGTGATGTCTGGCAAATGTTCTCAAAATTTAGCAGAAAGGAACCCTGCAAGCTTTTCCCAAGCAAGATGGCTCCCCGTTTGCAAAAGT
>JAXGGA010008904.1:0-54212 GCA_038373865.1 Uloborus plumipes
CCCCCACAAATTATGAAGGGCGCGCACCTGGCGAGAGCCAATGAAGTCGCGACCAAACAACCGGTCTGTTTTCGGCCCCAACGACATTCAGCGTTCTAGAACGGCGACGGAGGCCGATTTTTCATTGTGTTGTCATGGCAACGGATTTCGAAAACCAGTTTCGCAGCGAAAAGTTCGGTTCGGACGGGCGAATCGGTCGTCATGTGAATCGGCCTTTAAGGGCCATTTACACTATGTCCGAACGACACGTTCGTCACGATTTTTCTTCCCCAGCTTACGGACGTACGTTCTCCAAATAGGGAGAGGCATTCATACTGTGCAGACGAACGACAAACACGTGACTGTATTCGTCCAATAAGAGAAATGGTGCGCTCATCTTGTAGAAACCAATGAAACGCTAGTTCAGCTGGCCTTAAATCGCCAGATGGCGCTTGTACTCAGCTCTGATTGGTTGCTTGTTTGCTGGACGGACGACCGTCACGACAAATATCTACTTTCGCCTTACGGCTACGGGTTCCGATTGTGACGGCCTGCTGTCATGGCAACGTTGATCGAAAACTGGTTTCTGGGGAGAAAAATCGTGACGAATGTGTCGTTCGAACATAGTGTAAATAACCTGTTCGGTAATTGTAACTTAATCGCCTCCTGGCGATAGATCCTTTTTGCCAAGGAACTCTTTGGAAAACCCTTGTGGAAATCCCATGTGGAAAACCCACTGTTTCACCTTGCCAACATGTGGAAAACCCCATTGTGAAAAACCCCAATTTCGCTTAAGATGTAAAAGAAGGCAACAAGTCTTCACGATGTATGCACGCAAATAAAACGCTTACAACTTACAGTCCACTGTTTCTGAGTTATGGATCAAAACCTCCGCACATAACCCTTCAGGCTGATGCGTCGGCTCGTCTATATAATGGCCTTATGAAGTTCCGCCCGATCACGTCTGACGTGGAATTGGGGAGTGGTCGATCTGTCTGAAAGTGCTTCCGCCGTTTCGATGCTGCTTGATTGGGAAGCGAACTCTCACTTGCAGCGGCAAAGGGTATCATTTTAAGGCGTCCGTTTCCGCCTGTGAACGTTCGCCTTTCCATGTCATCGGTGATCAAGCAGTACTGCTTCAACAAATTTACAATTTTACAACTGAACAAAAAGAGAGCAATTGAGATTGTTCATATATAACCAGTTGAAACATTTGTTATTTGGAGCAAAAATAATCTGAACCACTTTAACAGTTGAGCAAATGCCGCGGGTGACCGAATGTCATTTTTAAAGCACACAATGCGTATTTTGTAACATTCGAGGCAGAATATACGTTGTGAAAACGATCTTTTCGCCCAGGCTATTAAATTTTTGAGCTGAGTTTAAAGGTGTGATTGAAATTCCGAACTGCATTCTCGATTATTTTTGAAAAACTTGTCAAAAGCATATAGCAACTGATCTAATGCTACTTATTAAAACAGTCAGTGACCATGCTTTTAATGAATTTTTGAAAACCATCTGAAATTTATTTTGGAAATTCAGCTTAAAAATACAGTACTCCAGGTGAAAACAGCGTTTGCACACTGTATATCCTGCTTTGAATATTATTAGTGGCGTTGAAAAGGGGGTGGTCAGGACCCTTCTTCTAAATTAAAGTTTTATCAGAAACATTAATTTTTTTTCCTGTTCAAAAATTGATTAAAGAAGTCATTTTTCTTTATTCGATTTAGTGCAGTTATAACTGTATTTTCTGTGCAAATTAGATATAAAATTCCGATCGCCTGGTGGACACCTCCTTTGAGGAAGTTCTCGTTACGCCACTGAATGTTATTTACTGTATTGCTTTAAAAATGCTTGTCAGTTAACCACGGAGTGACTCAGTCGTCATTTAAAGAAATCTTTACCAGGCCAGAACTTTCTCATTTCTTCATCAAATTCCGTGATTGGCCCTCATTTTAAAGCTTATAGTGTCGTCTTTTGCAGGGCTTGATTACTAAATGGGCCAACTAGGCCGTGGCCTAGAGCCCCCACTATTTAGGGGCCTCCCACATGGCTAACAAAATTCTAGTCAATGGCTAAAATTGTTTTACCTACTGCCTAATAATATAAAGATTGAGTACAGGGCCCCCAGAAAAGTACTTGGCCTTGGGCCCCGACATATCTTAATCGGGCCCTGGTCCTTTGACGAAAAATAGACCCACCGTCCAGAAAATAGTTTTTGTGGCAAAAAACCAGTTTTCTTTAATGCTTTTTACTACACACTATTTCAACGAATAAGCATCCAAAAACGAAGATGCCGTGGCGACGTTGGATAGCGCGCTCGCGCTAGAACCGTGGTGATCGCAAGCTCGATCCCGCTATGGGTTTTGTCGCTTTTGGCGACACTTTTCACCGGCGTAATTTTGATCCAAATTGCCAAGAATGTATCACCTGAACTCACTGTCAAATTTGAAACTACACTTTTTCGATTGCAATAAAACCGGAGAAGAAAATTCTCATTTGAGCATGAATAATATCTTTTGGTAGTTTCCTTCATGCATGATATAATTTCGTTTCAAATCAGCGAAAAATAGCCATTCACTATGTGCCTGTTTTTTCGAAAGATAAATACAGTCAAACCCCGCAATAACGGACCCTCAAAGGATCGCCTTAGGAGATCGCTATAGCCGAAGGTTCGCTATATGCTATTCTTCAAAAAAAAAAAAAAAAAACTGAGTTTTACTTAATACTTCTATCATGAATCTCTTAATTGTACGACGTTTTCATTAATAATTAGAGAAATTAAGTGAACTAATTGACTATATTGTGTCTAATAATCAGAAAATTACAAACATTTTTAGACTTTTGAACAATTTATCCATAGCATTTAAGAAAGGTGTTATTTTTGAATGCAAGCTTTCGAATTTCATATGCACTTCGCCAATATTTTTAGTCAACTATTGCAAACAAATCCACAGCATGTTGGTCTATGGTTTCAGTCTTAACAAATTTGCTCAAAGCATTGAAAGTTGCCATGAAATTTGCTCAAAGCATTGAATATTTGTTTCTTCATTAATATCAGAAGATTAGTCCCTAACCAAATGGCGTAATACAGCCTATTATGACTCTTGCTCCATAAAACGTAATAAAATCAAGCGATTCTAACCAAAATGCTTTTGTTAAAGGTTTTTGAGTTATTCAAAAAATACCCAGCCACACTCATAAAACCAGAAAAGCTCCTTTGTGCATGTTCAAAGTCGAAAATTATCTACTTATATTAAAAACTGAGTATCTTTCTAACTATCTTTCTTTCTATCTATGTCACGCTTCTTTCTCCTGAACGCCAATGAACTGAAAGTCGAACCAGGTACCGATAGATAGATAATTTTTCAGGCTTCATTAGTTTCAATCTATATAATTATACGATTTTAATTAACGAAGATATCAATTAATAAGTAGTCAAGTTTAAAGCGATTAGGCCTAATAAATGATTAAACTTCCAAGACATTTATTTCTTACTGTTGCCATTTTGAATAAAAACGTTAATTAAATTATTGAACTGTTTAAAATTCCAAGATATTTATTTCCTACCGTTGCCATTTTGAATTAAAACGTTAATTGAATTATTGAACTATTTAAAATTCCAAGATATTTATTTCTTTCCGTTGCGATTTTAAATTAAAACGTTAATTAAATTGAACTTTTTAAAATGAAAGAGTGTTATTTTTTTCCATTGTCATTTTGAATACGTGTTATAACAAAGTTCTAACCAATTGTTTTTTATTCTAATTATTAATGAACATATTTTTTTCTCTGGTACCATTTTTGAAAATGTGTTTTTTAAATTAAAATTGCAATTGCTGTTTTTAGAAGGGGCTTTTTTTTGGCTGCGATCCAAATATTAAAAGAACTTTTTCGTTTAGAAATTTTGCAATTAATTTTTACAGTAAGAAAGCGGTTTGGAAAATAATTGTTTTTGGAAAGGAATTTTATTTTGTTATTTAGGGAGAGTGCTAAGTATGCCGCTACTTGACATCGTCTTTATTTTTGAGGAAGCATGTGCAAATAATTCGATTGATTCTTTAATGCAGGAAAGCTTTTTAGCGAGCCGCTTTATCGGGGAGTAGTTTATTAAACTTTTCCTTGGTACTTTAAAGGCGAGCCGCCTTGGCGGCGAGTAGTTTATTGAAACTTTCCTTGCTACTGTAAAGGCGAGCCGCCTTGACGGCGAGTAAACTGTTTAAACTTTCCTCATTACTTTAAAGGCGAGGTTTTCTCAGACTGCCTTCACTACATTACAGCCCGTGCAACGCCGGGCCACGCAGCTAGTTTCCAATGAAATTTGTTTGAAGCGGTATTTTTGAAAATTTTGGATCACTATAACCGATTTTCTTGCATTTGGGATCGTTATATGCTTTTGAAATTGCAATTAATTGCATGTAGGGCTTCAGTTCGGAGCAATAAAAAGGTTCGATACAACCCAGGGATCGCTGAATCCCGGGTTCGCTATAGCGGGGCTCCACTGTAGATCAAATTTTTGAATGAGTGATGTCTCGCGCGAGTCACCTATAACGGTAATAAACATTTCAAGTTTTTCCAGAGGGGGGCAAAGAGTGAAAACACGATACAATTTCACCAGAAAACGACAAAAACCACGCCCAATTTTTCGTAAATACATTAATTTCTCAAAGCCAGGGGGGCAATTGATCCCCCCCTGCCCCCCTCATTGACAGGCCTGATAATAGAGCAGAAAAAAAAAACGAAAGGAGGCGTCAGGGATTGAAAAGCTCCTTGGTATACCGACCTGGGGTCGACCTCCTCGATGGGGATGTCGAGCCGCATGGCGATGTCCTCGACGGTCTCGTTGCCCTCCGAAATGATGCCCACCGACTTGGCGATGGCGGCCGCCGTGATGGGGTGGTCGCCCGTCACCATGATCACCTGCAAAAGGGAAAAAAATCAGGAAGCTCTTAGGGTAAATGTTGATGTAAAATGTAGCGTTTACAGTTCAGAAAATTTTTAGTCAATTGTACCGATAAAAAAAAATGGCGATTGCAGCGCCGATTGATCACCACGTGACTTACTGTGAGAGTCAGATGGCACCCTATTTGTGCTCTCCTGATGTGTCTGATCTGGCACCGTGGATAGTAAAGCGGTGTGAAAAAAATTGGGTCCCGGGTTCGATCCTTGTCGCTCGTATCTCGCGCTTTTTTATTCTCGTTTTCTCTTCCGTAAAAGTTTACAGATAAAAAACATTTTACGGTAAAAGTTACTGGCAACATGGATACAAGTAACTTTTAGATTTAATTTTCCTAGGTGATGATGATGCACCGATCCGTGCAGCGGGACTTGTCCAATCATGGTTTGGTGAACACGAGCATCAAGTTAAACACATGCCTTGGCCAGCACAATCGCCTGAGCTTAATCAATCAATGTGGAATCGATTTCTCCCCCAAGCATCTCTCCCTGAACTTTCCCGATATCTTCACGAAGGATTTTTTTTTTTTTTTCAGAAGCCATCAGCTTCAACACACATGAGGATTTTTCATTTCACACCTCCAGGGTCCCCCGTACCTACCACAGCTTCGTGGTTTAACCGGGATAGGGCCCTGAAGGGCGCTCTGTTCTTAATTTTGAACCAGAACCTAGGGTCGAGCAAACCGTAGGCCCAGCACCCCTAGAGGTATCGTTTCACTTGGAGGACTTTGTGACCACGACATTTTTAACGCCTCCCAGCCACCATTAATCAAGGCGGTGGATCTTTGATCGGCTGGGATCGAACCCGGGTCCCTCCGGACACGAGTCCGATGCCTTACCGATCGCGCCACCACGGCCCAACACACATGAGGACTGCGTGCTATGCGTTTTGCCTCCTGACAAACACAGGACAAATTTACGGCGCAGAGAGGATGAAATAACATCCATGGGCAAGGCGGGATTCGAACCCGCGACCACTTGCTTACGAGGAGAGTACTCTACCTCTAGGCCCACATGGCTCCCATTCACGAAGGATGGTACGAAATTTCGCCATGCACTAATCAACACTTGTACGAAGCTATTCCCCCGGCCACTCCAAACTGTATTAAATGCCAAAAGTGGTCCTACACCATACTGAGAATTCTTCAGAAATCTCAAAGTGTTTCCATTACTTTGATAGCTATATGTATATATGTATGTATTTGTTACGGTCAAAGTAAGAATGATAGGTAAACCTAGCTTGAACCATTTAAGGTATAGGGATTATCCAGTCTTATAGCTGAAGCCCGAACAGTTCCTAACACTTCTCCTTGTAACTGGCTAAACTCGGGTCCAATACTAGTCGGTTAAAGCCCGCTTTAACGTTTTAATGCTAGGTTTAACCATCACTTTTAAGCCGGTTAAACCTAGCTTTAACTGGGGATTAGCTAGGCTTTACGGCTAAAGCTGAAGAGTTCATAATACTTCGACCTTTAACCGGCTAAAACCGGACATAGGCGGACTTACGGGGGTGCCAGGGGGTGCGCCGCACCCCCAACATTTTTAGTTGGGTTTTGAAAATAATGAAATTAAGTATAATTCACCAAGAAATGCAGTTGGAAAAGAACATTATTATTCAGTGCTGTATTAAAGAATGAGTGTATACTCCGTAATTGGGTATTTATTGGTACATCATTACAATTTCTTCTACTTTGAAACTACCATGGCGAAATTAAAAAAAAAAAAAGTGACTATTGTAATAACTTTATCAGTAAAATCTGCCCTGAAATCAGCTGAAAACCAGCATTTTTAAGGTAAATTTTCAAAATTTTCCATAGAAGTACCCCCCCCCCGGACTTCTTATTGTAGTGGCGCAACCAGAGGGGCCCACAATGATCGTGCTCCCTTCCTCCCACCCTTTCTCCAGAATGCTGAGTTGATATTTTTTTAAAAATATTCTTTATTATTGAAGAGAAGGAAAGAACGCGTCTTGGGAAAAGGCACCAAAATACCCAATGTTGAGAAAATATCTTAATTTCTTTCAAAAATAAAAAAATCTCGACACTTAAATTTTTCAACAGCTTCAGATTGTTAGTCAGCTAATTGTGTGCCACCCCCCTCTCGCCCTATCCTCTTGTTTTTAATTTCATTTCTGCCTGATTTTTTTTTTCTTTTTTTTTTTCTATTTCGTCTGAAAATAAAAAAGTCTTCAAAATGTTATTTCTCGGAAGTCCTCTACCCCGCCAAAGTTATTACGGAGCATCACAAATTTCGTCACCTGGGCTTCAATTTAGCAAAATTTCCATTGAAAATCCTCCAAATACCAAACACCTTAAAAGATCGAAAATTGCTTAAAATTTCGTTTTTGAAGCTTCAATTTTGGAAAATTTTCGGATAAGGGCAACCCCAACCACCCTTTCTCCATCATTAAAAATCGTTAAAATTTTACTTTTCTAAATTACAGTTTCGAAAAGTCTAAAGGGGAGAACCTTTTGGCACAGCAGGCTTTGAAATCCTAAGAATTGACATGCTTAGGACTTCAAGTCTTCTTGCCGCCAATGGAAGATTGAAGACAGTAGCCTTAAATCTTCCTTCTAATACCATGGAATATTGCACATAAGAACTTTGTTCTTAGAACTTCAATTTCGAAAATTTTCAGGGTAGAGCCCCATAACCCCCTCCAATAACCGCATAAAAAATTGTCTAACATTGCGTTTTTGGAACTTAAACTATGAAAAATTGAAGAGCTGGTAGATAAGGGGGGGGGGAGTTTTTTTATCTGTTTTCAAAAAATCCATCGGGACAATCCTACAATCAAGTTTATAAGACTTGAATTTCTAAAAATATAATCGGAGCCCGCCCTCAACTTCGTCTCGCTTCTAACAACATTAAAAAACTATTTAAGGTTTTTTCCATAGTTTCAAATGTTAAGAAGTGCCGAATCCCTATTGTTACTGGATATGGTCTACGTCGCGTTTTTAGGACGTAAATTTCGAAAAAAATTTGGGCAAGCTTTTCAATATCCCTTTTTCTAATATCATTCAAGACGTCTATGATACTAAAAATTATGTTTTTAGAACGACAATTGGATGAGACGTATAGCACACCGTTCTCTTTCAATTATACGAGCTGACACTTCCGTATGAAATCTGAAAAAGAAAAAACTAATGTTTGAAAAAATTTAAGGCGGGAGAGACTTAAAACCTCTCCTCCTAACATTACTGAATATTGCTGTAAAACTTCGTTTTTTAGGACTTGTATTTCGAGATGTTTCCTGGAGAGAGAACCAGAACGCCTCTCTCGTCACATCATCAAAGTTTGTCTACAGTTGCGTTTTTGGAATTTCAACTTCGAAAAGTTGTGGGGAAGGTGATCGATTTTGCTCTATTTTTCAAGAAATTGATCGGGGACAGTCCTTAAGATAAGCCCCATCCCTTAAATGAGCGTCAACAAATATCGCCTATAATCGCGTTTTTAGGACTTTAATTTCTAGAATTCTATGTGGAAGTTCCTGTGAACTTTTCTTTCCCCTCACAGCACCAGAGGCAGTCTAAAACTGCATTTTCAGGATTACAATATCAAAAATTTTCCTGGGGATAATCTCCCAAACCTGCCTATCAAATGGAGAAAAAACTAAAAGCAGGATTCGCCAACGTGGGCCCAGCCCGAAAAAAACTCACCGAGATTTTTCGGGTGGGCCCACTTGAAATGACACACTATGTCGGTGAAGTGGTTTTTTTTTCACAATTTACTGCACATTGAAAACATTTATTTCAGAAACAAACTAAACATTACAAATATTTTGATCAATATCAAGTCTAGAAATTGGTACTGATCAGTTTAGTTATAACATTGAGTTTATTATGATATTTAGTGTTGGTCAATACGTGGTCCAGAAAAAGGCATCTTCCTTTCTGAGCAAACTTATTAAGTATTAGAAATAAAACTGTGCATCTGAATATGAGTTATTTGTTTATTTATTTGAATATTTAGAGGATCACACTAAACAGGAACTATTTAAATCCATAAATTCAATTCAATATCAATTTAAAATATTTTATCATATTAATTTTAAAAAATCAATATAGCATTGCTTTTTCCAAATAAAAAAATTTTTAGGGGGTCACAGTGACCTTTCTTCATGGCTCCCGACTCTTTAAAAATTTTACGTAGCAAGCAGTAGTTTGGTATACAATGTTTGAATAGAGAATGTTATTAAAATGACTCCCCTGAAATGAAAAATGAAAACATTGATATTTGATTAAAAACCCAGGGGAATCCCCCCCGCCCAATTTCTGCTACTGTTGCACCCCCAGAATTTGCGGTCTAAGTCCGCCTATGAAACTGGATCCAACCAATGCTAGTCGGTTAAAGCCGGCTTTAACCGGCTAAAACTAGGTTTATCCATCATTCTTACTTTTATCAGAAGTATCGGGCGAACCGGAAAGTAATGTCGTTTTTTTCCGAGAAAATTAAAAGTTTTTATTCTAAAATTATCGATGCCACTATCCTCTTCATCAAATTCCTTTTGCCATCGAGTAGTAAATTTTGAATGTCGGACAGCTTTTTTTTTTCAAACGATTTTTGGATCAAAATATCTTGAAATTCCTGAAATGGCAACTTAGATACAAGCTACATTTCTAAATTTTTTATGCAGCGGAAAATGTTTCAGCTATCGAAAGAAAGTATAATCCGATTGCTTCCCTAATCATGCTCACCATGACAGTATATCATCTGACTTCCCTTTATTGCAATTCATTTTTGTAAAAAAAAAAAAAAAAAAAAAACTTGAAAGTTCTGCTTGTGTCCGAGATGCTATTTCAAGCTATTTCGCAACAAAAATCAAATTTTCCTCGACCTATCCGGGATTTAAAATGTATTGCCAGATGTCAAAAGGCCCTCCTTAACGAGGACAACGACATCGTTGATTTAACCCATTTATGCCCAGTAGCCTAAAAACGGGATGCTTGTTAGTTACTGCATACAGAAACCTGTAATGGGTATAGCACTTTACTAAAGCTGTTTTTCTCAAGTAAAACTCCTTCTTCTTGAGAAAACCAGTTAAAGCCGCTAGTTGGACATCAGAGTTTATTTATTGACAGCTATTTTCAGACAGATCATTCAAGCAACGATCCAGCATGGGTAGCCGCAGAAAGTAAGTGTTTCTTTCAAACTTATTTTTCATAAAACTAAACTATTTTAAAATGATTTGCTTAAAATCGATCAGAGATGCCTTCTGGAGTGTTACTTTGCAAAAGTAAAGTCAAGTAAGGTCGCATGAGGCGCACATATCTGCCTAGTGTCCCACAAGCAGGACGTTCAATAACTTAAAAAAATATGGCAACGACGATGTATTTTACACCTAAAATGTATGTAAAGCATTCCAAGTAAGAGTTTTAAGCAGAAAAAAAAAGTTAAAAAAAAACTTGGGCACAAATGGGTTGAAAAAAAAAACTTTTTCAACTAGTGACTTGTTCGAGAGAGAGAGAGAGAGTCTCACCTTGATGCCGGCGCTGCGGCATTTGGCGACGGCGTCGGGCACCGCTGCGCGGGGCGGGTCGATCATGGCGACGAGCCCCACGAAGCGCAGGTTGTCGAGCGGGAAGTTCTGCTCGTCGGCGTCGAAGGGATAGCCGTGTGGGAAGCGGTCGCTCGGCAGCGGCAGGTCGCAGAAGCCTGCGGGGACACACATTTTATTTTAAAAGTATTGCACACTACAGACAAATGCTATTACAGGGGCAAATGTAACAAGAACAATTAAGACAATTTATACATTCCAAATATTGAAACACATAGACTTAAAATAATTAAAAGGCATGTTAAAAATATCTAAAACACGACAAGGAGTTAAAATTTTGTAAAATTTTAAAAGACAGTAAACGAATAAAACAAATTACACGTTTAAAATATTAACCCATTAATGCCTAGCGTCCCTCTTTAGGGACGGTCCAGAAAAGACTCTAAATTTCCCCCAAATGAACATTTCAACCAAATAATAGTGTTCAATGAGTAGGGGAGAGTGGTAATGAATGGGCCATGGTGATGAATGGGCCACTAACAAAATATGAAAAAGTATTTGCTTGAATTTTTTTTGATGCCACCAATAGATGTAGCTATTTGTTCTACTAAACTCATCCAATTTTCATTCGTTTTCTCTGAGCCTTTTTCAAACTAGAGTGGCATGGTCAAGAATCTGACTGAAAAGTAAGTTTTTCCCTTTTTAGTAAAACATTTTCTTGCTAAAATGCACGAAGTATTTCACTGCATGCATATGTATAAGCTAGTCTTTCCATATCTATAAACTAATCTTAAGATGTATTTTGATGTTATCTAAATTCAATGTACTCAAAAAACCTAAATGTATTCCAAAAGTATAGGTGGGGCTGAATGGGCCACTATGTCCTGATAATGAATGGGCCACCTAAATATTGTTTTTCTTCCTTTTCTTTGGATTTTCGCATTAATATGAAACATAACTGACTGTCATAGATTAAGATTACTGTCGTCAAAATAGGTTTGTAATAACTTCTAAATATAATTTGCAGATCTATATTATATTCCTATAGTACAATAGACCTCTGGTCGCAGTGCGTGGCTTGAAAAAGCCCCCCTCTCTCCTTGATATTATATTCCTCACAGAACAATTTCATTTTCTTTCTTGGTAAACTTAAGTTAGATATTTCTTATTCCCGATGTCTAGTAAATTTAAAAAAAAAAAAATTGAATTTTGCCAAGTTTGAAAATGAAGATGAAGTTTTTGAAAGTGATTTTTAATATTATTTTTGAAATATATAAATTTTGTTAAATCATAGTGTGTATTACCTGTTAATTTTTTATATATATTTGATGTTATTTACTTCTTACAATCTCATTATTTAGTCATTTTTCTGCTACAATTGGTATGCATCAATTTTATTTTAATTGCATCAGTTTTGATGTTTATATAATTTTAAATCAGTATGATTTTGTATCATCATGTCAAGTGCCACATTTATTTTGTCACATTCAGCAAATAAAAGTTTAAATCCACATGTTTTCATTGAATTCATTTAGTGGCCCATTCATTACCTTCGATGGTCCATTCAACCCCATAGGTGGGGTTGAATGGGCCAAATTTCAAAATTTTTATTTTCTATTATAATTCATTATAGACAGGTGCTAATCCAACTTTTATGACTTTTTTAGATAGCCAGATAAGTAAAGTAACTAAAACACCAATTTAGAGTTAAAACAAAATGTTAGAAAAAATTACAAAAATTCAAAACCAAAAAGTGGCTTATTCATTACCACTCTCCCCTACCTTGGTATTGTTTCAATTCGTTATTAACAGACTGCAGCACATAACCATTGTGAAGTGTAGCTTCCCAGTTTATGTTAATTGCTGATTTTATTTCTTCTTATAAAAGGTCTTTTTAAATGTTATATCTTAGGCAGAAAAAAAAAATAGTAAAAAAAGTATGTACTCTCTGGGGTCTATCGTAACTCTTAAGGGACGATTTTTCTTTCCTTAATAAAAAAAATTATGTTTTACATAATATTTTTTTATTATTTTTCCTGTCCATTAAACACTGTTTGTAACCAGTATACAAAATATCTTTGGGAAAAAAAATGTCAGGCATTAATGGATTAGAACAAATAGACTTTAAATCTTTAAAAGACATATTAAAAATATCCAAAACGCGACAATGAGAGTTAAAATGTTTGTAAAATTTATAAAGGCAAAAGTTATCTACTAATGTTAAAAACAGAGTATCTATCTTTCTTTCTATCTTTCTATGTCACGCTTCTTTCTCCTGAACGCTAATGAACTGAAAGTCGAACCAGGTACCGATAGATAGGTAATTTTTCAGGCTTCATTAGTTTCAATTTATATAATCATACGATTTTAATTAGGGAAGATATCAATTAATAAGTAGTCAAGTTTAAAGCGATTAAGCCTAATAAATGATTAAATATGAAATCCATTGTTGCAAACCGTCGTTGCTATGAAACAGTAATAACAGTGATAATGAGAATTTTGAATGAAAGCTTAACTAAATCAAACACGAAACTCATAAGCGGGCCACTTACTTAGAATTTTTATCGCTAGCTACTGGTAATATTTTGAAACATTTATTTGTTGAAGAGCCATCTACTTATATTAAAAACTGAGTATCTATGTCTGCTTTTTTAATTTGAGCGAGCTGAACTTACTGAAACTTTCCTCACCATCTTGAAGACGCGAAGCATCTTAATAATTCGAATGATTTTTTTATATAGGAAAAAAGAAAAGGCATGAAGCGCCTGTTAGCGAGCCGCCTTGGCGGGGAGTAGTTTCTTGAAATTTTCCTCACTACTTTCAAGGCACGAAGTGTCCGTGCAACGCCGGACCAAGTGCGTGGTATGCCTTGAAATCGAATGAACATTAAATTATATGAAATAATATAACTTCAGAATGAGGTAAAAGTTGGGTGGCGGGGGGACGTTATGCATCAACATGTCGCAGGAAGCTAATCTAACTGCCCTGGCAGCTAGTCAACATAATTAAACTTTGTAAAAATATTTTTAAAACACAGATGACTCCTAAGAGTTCTACTTGGTACAGCAAAATGGATGGAATTAATAATATCTGAGCAGTCAATTAGATTGTTCAGCGCTTTATGAAAAAAAAAGACACAAAAACATAAATGCTATGGAATCACTTATCGCACCATGCTAAAATTACGAATGTGAAAAATGGCAGTTTTCAGGAGAGCCAAAACACTGAATATAACTCTTTCCCACCTGACGCGTTTGGTTATTTTCAATTTTTAAATTTATATATATATCTTTAAGTGCAAAACTATCATTCGTAGGTATCATTTTAATTTTAATTATTTGTAAAATTATGAATAATAATTGTTTAAAAGTATTCGCTACTTTCCCAAAATGGATATTTTTGGCCGAAAGTCACTGAATTGAAGGTAAAGTATCGAATTGGTAATTTTAGAGAATATTCGATAGTTTGCAATGAAGTTTCGTGGCATTCATTTTTGATAAAAAAACGCTTTTTTTCTAAGAAAAACTTTTATTGAACATAATAGTCAGGGATCCCTGGTAGAGATTTTTCTGTTTATTACTATCAAGCTAATTTTTCGTGAGTAGCTTCATTTTAATGAGACGCCCAACTTTTCCTCTTACAACAATTCTCGATTGTGGTAGCTAACAGGGGTAGCAGGGATCAAATGTGTCGATTCCGTGAGTCTCAAAAACTTGTCACTAACTGTGACTTTTCTAATTAAATCTGAAGATAATTATTAACATTGTTGAAAAACATTTTTGTCCTACAAGGTGTATGGTTTGATCAAAGAGTCCCCCTCCTCCTAACATGTATCGATTACGAGGTCATCAAAAGTAATTACTAACAACCCAATTTTTTTTCTACTGCTTAGTTAATATGTATATAATTTAACAGTCACATTGTCCTACAAATTGTGTGGTACGTTATCCCAGTCCTACGATCAGAAATTGTTAGAACCACGAGACCACTTTTTTTATTACTAACTGTAGGACAAAAATATTACATTATAAGTTAGTGTATTCTCTATCCAGATAAACCATTGTCCTACAAGAAAACAGGTAGGTATCACGAGTCCGACACGAATTGTAAATTTCGATTTCTCTTTGGAATAAGTGAAAGCATCTGTTTAAGTTTTACTAATTTTATTTTCCAGTTAAATTATTTGTGTATTGTCTTTGTATTAATAAAAAACAATTAATCTTCATCAGATTCTTCTTCATCAGATTCTTGAATCATCATCTTCTTCACTAATCTCACTTTCATCTTCATCTTCTTCATTTTCGTCATTAGTGATATCTGACTATGTAATAACATTTAAAAAATAAAGAAATTGCCCATTAATTAATTAATAAATAGTATTCGTATTTGCCGTCAATTATCGTCTATCCATAGTTTTCTGGCAACTTTTTTGTGGGGCACCGCATGTGTGCATTGCACCATACGTTACAGATAAATACAGTTCGCTTAATTTGTTGCAGTAGTTCTTGCTTTGTAGGCGGCAAACTCGAAGGATCATATCCTACGATTTTCTTTAAAAAAATTTCTTCATTTTCATTTTTCGCTTTATAGCCCTTTTCAAACAATTCGTATATACCTTTGTAGATGTCATTTTTCGTTTTTAATGAATATACTCTACATACGTACTCTTCAATGCTTCGAACTAACTCATTCGATGTTGTTAATGATGTATGTTCACTTCGCAGGAGTTGAATAAAAGTAGGCATGCACCGATTAATCGGCAGTACCGATTAATCGGCTAGTTTACCGATTATTAATAATCGGCAAAATCGGGCTGATTAATCGGCCGAAAAAAATATTATTCTTTAAGGTATACCTTCACTAAGAAACTATGATGAATCATTTTAAAACAGTAATGATAATCCTCACAGACGATATAAAGCTTTTTTTTAATTAATTCTCCTACTTTGAATAAATATACAAAGACAATGTTGCAACATTTTTCACGTGGTGATAGTTTTCTCCTTAGCAGTGCTTTTAGATAACCTCTAATTTTCAAATAATAAAAGTATTGAATTAAATTGCTGCTAATCATTACAAAATATGAATTAAAAATACTCCTAAATTGGAGTGTTCACCACAGACTTCACCTCCCCCCTTTTTTATGTCCCAATTTTCATGTCCAATTAACATAACTAACAATGCGTTAGTAATAATATTGACAACAATATGAAAATTGGTTCTAAGAAATTTGATAAAATGTTGAAATTAGTTTGTGAAAACTAGGAAAATGGAAAAAAAATCTTCTCTCAGAAATAAATTACTTACTATTTCTAAACGGAATTGCATAAGAGAGGAAAAACACCGATGGTAAAATTGGTGGTCGAAAAACATTCATTCTTATCATTTATCGGCTCAGCCGATTAATCGGCCGATTGTCAACAATCGATTGATCGGTAATCGGCTAATTTGCTTATCGGTGCATCCCTAAATAAAAGCCTCTTGAAAATTTTTATTTTTCTTTAAAATGCTGAAAGGTCTCCTTTTTCCTTTACGAAAGAAAGCAGGATTGTAGTCATTTCCCGTAAAACTATGGCCGTCGAAATGTAGGATTTTTGCAAAACAAATTGCACAAAAAGCACTCCATTATTATTTTGGAGCATTAAAAAAAATAAAAAAATCTTGACATTTGTTGTTAGAAGACAAACACGCGGTCGAATGAAACTTTTTTTGCACGGTTATGGTCGACATTTACGGAGAATATATAATATGCTCTGGGCATGCGTACTGGCAAGGCTCAGCTATAATGCCAAATTGTGCAAAGTAAATTTATTTTTCCTTGTATTAATTTAAAATGTGTGTTCAAGTACCACAATAACGTAACACGAAATTTGAAGGACAATGTGACTGTTAAATCAAATAAATATTAACTAAGCAAAAATTTAAAAATCAGGTAATTTTTAATGATTTTTGATGATCTCGTTATCGATACATGATGGGAGGAGGGGACTCTTTGCTCAAATCATACATTTTGTAGGAAGAATATTTTTTTCCACAAATGTTAATAATTTCCTTAATATTTAATAAAAAATCAAGAGTTAGTATTAAATTTTTGAGAACCATTAAATCGTCATATTTTTCCCCTGCTACCCCTGTTAGCTACCACAATAAAGAATTTCGTTTATGAAATTGTCGGGTGTCTCATTGAAACGGCGCAATTTAAGAAGATTCAGCTTGGTGCTGATTAGTTTTTCATCAGGGTACTACATTTTTAGACCGTAGGATCGGGATAACGTACCATGCAATTTGTAGGACAATGTGACTTTTAAATTATATACATATTAACTAAGAAATAGGAAAAAACTCAGCCGGTTAGTAATCACTTTGAGGACCTCGTAATCGATACATGTTGTGAGGAAGGGGACTCTGTGATCAAACCATACACTTTGTAGGACAAATATTTTTTTAAACTATGTTAATAATTATCTTACGATTTAATTAAAAAAGTCACAGTTAGTGATAAGTTTTTGAGACTCATAGAATCAACACATTTGATCCCTGCTACCCCTGTTAGCTACCACAATCGAGAATTGTTGTAAGAGGAAAAGTTGGGCGTTTCATTAAAATGAAGCTACTCACAAAAAATGAGCTTGATAGTAATAAACAGAAAAATCTCTATCAGGGATCCCTGACTATAAGATAAGGCAATAAACCCTTAAAAATATAATTGTTTTATTCGTTTAACCCTTAACTTCCCACAGTTGCACTTCTGCAACATATAATTTATTTTAATTTAACAGACTCAATATTTTTTTTAACTATCTACAAATCACTTATCTGAGAAAAAAGGTTAACTGCAATGAAATACATGCTGATTCCGTCACTAGATGGCAGCACATTTTTTCCAGAAATCACAACAATTATAAAAATCTCTGATGCGTCAAAACTGTGTTTCTGCTGCAAAAAGAATCCATTATATTTTTTGTTTCCTCTTGTTCATTGACGAAATAAATTACCAGGTAAGAAGTTTAAGTATTTGATGTTCATTTAAAAGTATTATTAAGTTTCTAATGGAAAAAGTTTGAAAAAAATTTGATTTTAAGTATGTGTTGCAGGTCTGCAACATTGGTCTTTGGTTACCATTTTGAAATGGCGAAAAAGCGTATACTATATATATAGATATATGAATAATTTAGACGAATTAAGTGAAATAAGTGAGGATGGTCTTGAATTTTCCGATGATGATGTTGATTTTTACCTGAGTCTAATGAAGATTCGGATAGTGACTGTGAAAATAGTGTTGGTTCACACAGTACAATTCAGAACATAACACAACCCGATGATGATAATGAATTAGATAGAAATGTTTCAGTCAGAGAACCTTTTTTAAATTTAACTTTTAAAAATTATAAAACATTGTCGAAGAATATTTATGGAAAAATCAAAACATTTCCTTGAATGAAGATGTAATAAAATTCCATGGCGATGACACGCTCCCAAAAGAAATTATGGATTTGGACGCTCCATACCAATTTTCTAAATATTTATGGACGGACGAGTTCATAAGTAACATTTATGAAGAGAGCAAACGATATGCTATTAAAAAAAAATCCAAGTAAGCCTTTGACTATATCAGAGAATGAAATAAATCAATATTTGGGTATTTGTATCTATTCATCTCTAGTTCACGTGCCAAACTATAGAGCATACTGGTCAGAAGAGCTTGGATTTGATCGAATTAAAGAAACAATGCCTCTTAAAAAATTTGAAACTATTAAAAATTTGAATCGATAGTATCTCCATTTCAATGATAATGATAAGCATCTACCAAGAGATCATCCTAACTATGATAGGCTATATAAAAATAGGCCCCTTTATGATGAGCTGAATAAAAATTTTGCTAAAGTTCCTTTAGAAAGGCACCTATCGATCGATGAGCAAATATGCTCAACTAAAGTAAGACATTATATGAAACAATACTTACCAATGAAGCCACATAAATGGGGATTTAAATTTTTTGTACTTTGTGGGATATCAGGTTTTGCCTACAAATTAGAGTTGTATTCAGGCCAAGAAAATAATGAAAAGTATAGGCAGAAGGATGAACCGGATTTAGGTGCTAGTGCAAATGTTGTAATACGATTAGCAAGAATTATAAGTCGTAATAAAAACTATACACTCTACTTTGATAATTATTACACGTCTATTCCGCTTTTAGCATACTTATCTAAAGAAGGGATATATTCTTTAGGAACCATCAATAGGAACAGAATTCCTAACTCCAAAATTCCTACTGAAAAAGATCTCAAAAAAAAAATGGAACGAGGACATTCAATAGAATTTGTTGGGAATTATAATGATGTAGAAATCTCTGTGACAGCATGGAAAGACAACAAAACAGTAATAATGGCCTCAACATTTGCTGGTGAAACGCCACTTGGAAAAGTATTGAGATATGAGAAGAAAACAAAAAATCGTGTTGAAATATTTAGGCCTCATGTCATCGAAGAATACAACAAGTATATGGGAGGCGTTGATTTACTCGATAGCATAATAGCTCGGCACAAAATACAGGGTGTCTATAAATGATGGACCCGATTTTAAAAAATCATATTTTCAAAAGTTCTCGACGGAATAAAATAATTAATGCGTAAAAATAACGAGAAAAGCTCGAAGTTTTTTTTATTACTAACAGATGGCAGCACATTTACGATCGCTGACAGTAAGAAGCCCAAAATGGCGACAGTGACTGAGAAGAGTTTTTGTGTGTTGGAGTACGCAAGGGTTTTTTCGACTACTACTGTCCAACGTGCTTTTAGAATTCAATACGGTAAAGAATCACCAACTAGGAAAAGCATTTTGCGATGGTATAAGCAGTTTAAAGAAACAGGTTGCTTGTGCAAAAAGAAAAGCAGCGGCCGGCCAAGCCTTTCGAACGACGCAGTGGAGAAGGTGAGGGAGAGTTTTGTTCGCAGCCCGCAGAAGTCGACGAGAGTTGCCGGCCTAGAATTAAGAATGCCACATCAAACGGTATGGAAAGTTTTGCGTACAAAATTACAGTTTAAACCGTATCGTTTACAGTTGCTGCAACAAATAACAGAGAATGATAAAGTGCGTCGATTAGACTTTTGTGAACGCATGCTAATGGAATTACAAAATCCTAATTTTGGCAAAAAATTGGTATTTTCAGATGAATCGACATTCCATTTATCAGGACATGTTAATCGTCACAATGTCAGAGTGTGGGGAAGTGAAAATCCTCATCAATTTCAACAGTTTATGAGAGATTCACCCAAAGTAAACGTTTTCTGTGCAATGTCGTGTGAAAAAAATTTATGGGCCTTTTTTCTTCGGTGAAAAAACTGTCACAGGTGATAATTATCTCGACATGCTGGAAATTTGGTTATTTCTGCAACTGCTTGAGGACAGTCCAGATTTTATCTTCCAACAAGATGGAGCACCTCCTCATTGGTCTTTGACGGTTCGTAGTTACTTAAACAATTTGCTTCCACAAAGATGGATAGGCCGTGCGTGTGACGATGATTTAACGTTATTAACTTGGCCACCAAGATCTCCTGACCTAACCCCATGCGATTTCTTTCTATGGGGTTACGTCAAAGACCGTGTTTTCGTACAGCCAATGCCGAACACACTCCCAGAATTGAAACAACGCATTTCTGCAGCAATACAAACCATTACCAGAAACATGTTACAAAATGTGTGGAATGAACTAGATTATCGATTGGACGTATGCCGTGTGACAAAAGGGTCCCATATTGAACATTTATAAGGTAAAAAATACACTATCTGTTAGTAATAAAAAAAACTTCTGTAATAAAAAATAAAAAAATCTGTAATGAAAAAGTAATAAAAAAATACTATCTGTTAGTAATAAAAAAAACTTCGAGCTTTTCTCGTTATTTTTACGCATTAATTATTTTATTTTGTCGAGAACTTTTGAAAGTATGATTTTTTAAAATCGGGTCCATCATTTATAGACACCCTGTATTAATGAGAAGTAAGAAATGGTACATGAGAATTTTTCTTCATTTGTTAGATCTAGTTACAGTAAATGCATGGTTACTGTACAAAAGATTGGAAACCGATAAAAAACCTGAAAATAAAAAAAATCTCATGAATTTACAAAAATTCAAATCGGAAGTTGCATCATGCTTATGCAAAATGGGATTCAATCAAACTTCTAAAAGAGGAAGACCCAGTAATGCTTTAATAGAACAAATGTTTCAGACTAAAAGATGCAAAGGAAGTGCCCAATCCGTTCTATGTAAGGACATTCGAAGAGATGGTATAAATCATTGGCCAATATGGTCAGAAAAGAGAATACGGTGCAAGTTTCCAAACTGCAAGGGCTACACTCAAACTGAGTGCGAAAAGAGTAAAGTAGGACTCTGTTACAACAAAGTCAATAACTGCTTTAAAAATTTTCATTGTATGTAAGGATAAATCAATTTATAACAAGGAATAATAAAATACTCATATAAAAAATTTTTTTGTAATTTATAACACTACTGCGCAATGTTGCAGTTCTGCAACCAATAAAAAAATGACTGAAATTCAATTTAAAACTACTTTTTTTTTTTTAATATTTTTCCCCATATATTATCACTTGAAAACTAGCTGAAACAATTTTTTCATAGAAATTCAAAAAATTGAGAAGTTAAGGGTTAACTGTGTAAACTGTTGAATATCATATTCGTAAAAATAGCATAACTTAATCGGCCAAAGCTGTGAATTCGTAAAAATGACATTGGCTTACGACCATCTAACAGATTCATCATTTTACCAGTAGAAATGAAAAATGTCTAAGTCTCTTCAAAGCAATGAAATATTAAACAATTTTTGTATCTCATTTTCTTTTCTCAGTATAAATTTTCAGTATATGCTAAAAAAATTCCCTGGGCTCTTGCTCTCTAGGGGGAAATAACGCAGTTATTTCCCCCAAAGTAGTAGCCAAGTAGTAGCAAGTAGAGCAAAACTGGACTAAAACTCGTACTTTCCGGTCATTTAACTAAAGAAAGCAACAACCCCCAATCCAAATAACTATGGAGTCTTCCTAAACAGACACTATACAATCAATACACTGAAGTGACAAAAGTCATGGGATACCTCTTAATATCGTGTCGGCCCTCCTTTTGCCCGGCGAAGTGCAACAACTCGACGTGGCATGGACTCAACAAGTCGTTGGAAGTCTTCTGCAGGAATATTGAGCCATGCTGTCTCGATAGACGTCCATAATTGTGAAAGCGTTGATGGGGCAGGATTTTGGGCACGAACAGACCTCTCGATGGTGTCCCATAAATGCTCAATGGGATTCATGTCGGGCGATCTAGGTGGCCAAATCATTCGTTGGAATTGTCCAGAATTTTCTTCAAACCAATTGCGAACAGTTGTGGCCCGGTGACATGGCGCATTGTCATCCATAAAAATCCCATCGTTGTTTGGGTACATGAAGTCCATGAATGGCTGCAAGTGATCTCCAAGTAGCTGCACATAAGCATTTCCAGTCAATGTTCGGTCCAGTCGCACTAGAGGACCAAGTCCATGCCATGAAAAAACAGCCCACACCATTACGGAGCCACCACCAGCTTGAACAGTGCCTTGCTGACAGTTTGGGTCCATGGCTTCGTGGGGTCTGCGCCACACTCGAACCCTACCATCGGCTCTTACCAGCTGAAATCGTGACTCATCGGACCAGGCCACGGTTTTCCATTCATCTAGGGACCAACCGATATGCTCACGTGCCCACGAGAGTCGCTGCAAGCGATGTCGTTCTGTCAGTAAAGGCACTCGAGTCGGTCTTCTGCTGGAATAGCCCAAGAAATCCAAATTTCTCCGCACAGTTCTAGCAGACACTTCCATTGTACGTCCCACATTGATTTCTACGGTGATTTGACGCAGTGTTGCTTGTCTGTTAGAATTTACGACTCTTTGCAGACGTCGCCGGTCTCGATCTTTAAGTGCAGGCGGTCGACCACTGCGCTGTCCATGGTGGGATGTTATGCCTGAAATTTCATACTCTCGGCACACTCTTGACACAGTGGATCTGGGAATGTTGAATTCTCTAACGATTTCCGAAATGGCATGACCCATGCGTCTAGCTCCAACTAACATTCCGCGTTCAAAGTCTGTTAATTCACGTCGTGCGGTCATCATCACGTTAAAACCTCTTCACATGAATAACTTGAACAGAAATGAAAGCTCTGTAAAAGCACTGCGCATTTATACCTGTTCTATGCGATGCTACTGCCATCTGAAAATTTGCATATTGCTATCCCATGACTTTTGTCACTTCAGTGTAAATGTAAACATAACCTTGAGGTGGTGTTTCTGTAAAAAACTACAGCGCACTGAAATGCATCTTTCAGTCGCTTTACCAAAAAAGCGCTGCAAAAAATTAAACTTTGAGAATTTTTGCCGAGCGAACAAAATTTTTTGGGATGCTAAAAGCTTCAAAATGTTCATAACCTACTTTGACGTATAAAAAAATGAGGAAAAACAAAAAATGTCACTGCCAAAATTTTCCTTTTTGTCTGATTTTCAAAATAATGGCTCTTGAAGCTCTTTTTTACCCGACTACGGCAAAGCCTAAAGGAAGGGTTATGTTTTTAGTAGTCTGGCTATGTTTGTGGTTAAGGATGTTCCACCGTAGCTCCTAAACTATTCATTCGATTTTAATGAATGAGGTGCCAATCGATTCGTTTTCGAGTCTCGAGTGTCATAGGCTACTTTTCACTAGAATTTAACAAGAGGAAAGATCGATTATTCCTAGACAAGCACCGATTTTTAACGATATTTTCGTAGCTAAGTGTGTTTTAGTTCAAACAAATGTCGCAGCAACAATGAATTTCCAGTTTAAGTTATAACTAATGTACCATTCTTGTACATATATATAGATCAAACTAATATGTTTGCTTGTGTATCAAGTTTAAATGCTTGCTTTCTGTAGTTGACAACGTACGACTACAGCATTTGAATTGAATTATGTTGTTAATGTGGAACTTGCAGAGGGTTCAAGTCGTAGAACTAAATAAACAGGTATAGCTAAGATATCAAACGTCTTGTTTTATTTAATAAGACGATGATATCAAATAGCACCTACCTTGTTTCTTACCTTTCAGTGCTTTCTTTTTTTGTAGTCGGGTTATAGTTTTTTAAACTTGTTATTATTCTTTAAAAAAAATCATATCCATCGGCTGAAGTGTTTTTACAATTGTTGCAAATGCTACAGTTTTAAGCAATGAAATTGGAATTTTGCTTAAGTTCATATCGGACGGACGTACGTCCCCCAAATAGGGAGAGGCATTCATACTGTACAGACGAACGACAAGCACGTCAAGCAAGGGGCTTTGAATCAAGATGGCGCTTGTACTCGGCTCTGACTGGTTGCTTGTTTGCTGGACGTACGACCGTCACGACAAGTATCTACTTTCGCCGTACGGTGACGGGTTCCGATTGCGACGGTCTGCTGTCATGGCAACGTTGATCGAAAACTGGTTTTGGGGAGAAAAATAGTGACGGACGTGTCGTTCGGACATAGTGTAAATAAACGTGTAAATGATGTGTAAATGACCCTTAAGGGTCATTTACACTATGTCCGAACGACACGTCCGTCACGATTTTTCTCCCCAGAAACCAGTTTTCGATCAACGTTGTCATGACAGCAGGCCGTCACAATCGGAACTCGTCGCCGTACGGCGAAAGTAGATATTTGTCGTGACGGTCGTCCGTCCAGCAAACAAGCAACCAATCAGAGCGAGTACAAGCGCTATCTTGATTCAAGAACGAATACAGTCACGTGCTTGTCGTTCGCCTGCACAGTATGAATGCCTCTCCCTATTTGGAGGACGTACGTCCGTCCGCTGGGGAAGAAAAATCGTGATGGATGTGTCGTTCGGACATAGTGTAAATGACCCTTTAAAGGACCATTCACATAGCGCGTCACGTCCGTCACGATTTTTCTCTCCGGAAACCAATTTTCGGTCAGCGTTGTCATGACAGTAATGTACGGAACTCGTCAGCGTCAATAGAAAGTAGATATTTGACGGACGTAAGGCAACAGCAGCCAATCAGAGCCGAGTACAATCATCTTGCACCATCTTAAATAAAGAGGGACTGGACAAATACAGTCACGTGCTTGACGTGCGTTCGCCCTGTATGAATGCTTCTCCCCTTTCGGAACACGTCCATCCGTGCGCTTTAAGCGCGATTCAGATTGCGAGCAAACCACACGAGCGATGCGAACTTTTCTCCGCGAACCCGGTTTTTGGAATTCGTTCCCATGACAACGCGACGAATATTCGCGAGCCGCCAGCGTTCTAGCGTGCTAGATATCGTCGCGTGCGAAAGGCGAAAGAAATTTGGCAACGAGAGCGACAGCCAAACAGAGGGAAGGCGCCATCTTTGCTCTGTTTTAACCGCGTGGACATCCAATTTCATTAGCTCTCGCGAGATGCGCGCGCTTTATCCTTAATGGGTGAATACCATCACGTGACTTTCGCCCGCATCTAGTGTGAATGATCGGAATTTTTCACCTGCGAGCGAAAACGCTTCGTTCGTTCGCATCGCTCGCAATCTGAATCGGCTTTTACGTAGAAAACGTGACGCGCGGACGATATGTGAATAGGTCTTAAGTCTCACCACTTTGGATCCAGCGCGTATGATGTCTTTTCTGGCGAGCTATCTGGCGTTCGGTCATTTTTCAGTGCCAGCAATGGCACGTGAATGTGGCAAATGTCCCGAGACGTTGCTCCGGTGGCCCCAGCTCCGCGCAACGGTGGAACATCGCGAGTGGAAGTGGACCAAAAATGGTCCCTGACTAGAAAGCGCGATGCGCAGACCCGTCTGCTCCGGCTAGAGCTCCTTTAGAGACTTTGGCTGACTCATCCTGCATTTTGGTTCCATTCCAAGACAGCTTTGGATTCAAATTTGTTTGAGTATTAGGAAACACGTTTTTGTCATATGGACAAAAATAGTCAAATGTCATCTAGGCAGCTACATCTCAAGCTTTGCTACCATTTTCTTCAACGCTACCCGAGTACAGATACCAGTGGTTCCACACTTGCCCTTTCGGAACTAAAATGTCGGACGAGTCAGCTCTCCCCTTCTGTGAGCACTCACCGATCACCCTCTCCCCCAGGCCCCCGAGCTCGAGGTAGGCGTTGTTGAAGGCGTCCTTCATCTCCTCGTCGAGGATCTTGTCCTTGCCAGAGATGAAGATGGTCGAGCAGCGCTCCAGGATCCGCTCGGGCGCCCCCTTCATGCACAGCAGGTAGCTCGGGTTCTTCTGATCGTGGGTCTCGTGGATCGTCACCTGCATCACATCATTAGATCTTTAAATATCTGATTGAATCAATTTATATTTGTGATTTTTCATCGGCTTCCTATTCCTAAGGCCCCTATATATACGAGCCGGCGCATCAAGATTAAGTTTCACCACTTTGGATCCAACGCGTGCTTGTGTGTTTGAGAGGTTGTCTTTTCTGGCCAGTAATCGCGTTTTGGTAATTTTTCACTGTGAGCAATTATTAGCGGCACGTGGATTTGGCAAAGCTTAGCAATGTGCCAAAACATTTTTCTGGTAACCCTACTCCGCAACAATGAAAATATGAAAGTAAAAGTTAAGGAATTGGATCCAAAGTGGTGAAACTTAATCTTGATGCGTCGGCCTGTCTATATAGCGGCTCTACCTATTCCAACTCATGACTGTCGAGATTTTTTTTAAATATGATTAAGTCCTCAAAGTTAATAAAATCATGGGAAATTTCTTCAAGAACTGGATGGAGCACTACACTGTTAAAAAAAATTCCTGAAATTTTACGGTAAAAGTTACTGGCATCCATGTTGCCAGTAACTTTCACCGCAAAATCTAATTTTACTGTAAAATTTTGCGGTAGAGAAAGTAGAGTTAAAAAATGCAATACGCGAGTAGCTAGGATCGAACCCAAGACGCGGTTATCGCACTTCGCTTCCCTATCCACTGTACCGAATAGACCACACATGGCGAACAGAAGTTGAGTATTACGTGCTTCGCTCAGTAAGTCACGTGGTTTATCAACTGGCGCTGTAATCGTTTCTTTTTTATGGTACAACTTACTGTAAATATTTTCGTTACTGTAAATGCAACATTTTACAGTAATATTTACCATAAAAGTTTCCTGAATTTTTAACAGTGTATGTAGGAAGAAAACTCGCATCCAAAGGACTGAACCACGTCTCGACAAACTTGTCACCCTTATCCCTTGCTTCAGAGCATGCAATAGCGACTGAATGGAATGGCTCGTCTATGTCTCAATGGTCTAAGCGCGGGACATCGGTCAGAGCCGGTGGACTCTCGACCGTTCGACGCGTGGAGGAGAGCCCGAAATACGAGCGATCCTCGTCCAACGAAAAAGCTTATTTGTGCTCTACGGGGGTTCGAAATTCCGTTTCGTTGCAGTTGCACACCCGTAGCGGTGTTTATTATCATCCCTGTATCGGATATTATCTGAACCAATAGCACATGCTATTGCACTGCTAACTCGAAAATGACAAAAAGCGGACTTGGTTCACTTGTATTCTGAACTCCCCCCCCCCCCCCCCCATGTGTCACCTGCAGCCTTGACTGTTTAAAGTAAATTCCTATTTTATTTCAGCTGCGGTTTCGGTTTTGCTTATCATTGTTTGCTGCTAAAATTCACGAGTTCACTCTATGCTTGGAAATACGATGAATGTACGCACGCAAAATGATATGTTACATTTTTTTTAGAAGTTTGCTTGTTTGTATCACGCCCCATTCACCAGTTATTGCAGCTAACCTGGGCCTTTCAATAAGGAATGAACGGAACACACTCGTAGAAATCCATTTTTGTTCTAAGTTTTCTGATATTTTTCTTTCTGTTTTTAAACATTAATCGCACGTTCACTGCTTGTAAATATAGAACGATCTCATTAAGTTCAGCAGCAAACGATTCTGAGCGAAACCAAGTGCTGCCACTGACGACATGTCAGCTGAAACGAAACATGAATCGGTGAGCGACTGCACTTGGTACGGTACAACTCGTAAATTTTAAAGCAGAGCTCGGGTATAAAGCAGTGAGTAACCACCCCTAAGCAAGGGCTAAGGCAGGAAAGAGCTCGGACCGAGCACTGCCTTAAAATTTACGAGTTGTAGCGTTCCAAGTGCGGTCGCTCTCTGGTATTCTAATTTCACATTAGCTACCATTTTTTTTTTTTTTTTTGGGCTGTCTTTGCTCTATGAGAGGATTTTTGCTTCCGACTTGGTTACTTTCCGATACGATGCTGATGAGTGCATAATAAGCAAGAAACTGCAGTCCATGGATGGAAATAACCGAGTTGGCGGTGTATTGAATGAATTTTATCTCCAACAGCGTAGTTGGCTCCTCCAGACTTACGTGGTACTTGTTGGTTGAGTTGAAGGGAATCTCGCACACTTTGGCGTTCCTCCTCCTGTATCCGGCCACGTCGCCCACTGCCAGCTCCATGCACTTCAAGATGGCCGACTCGGAAGCGTCGCCAGTGCAGTCCCTTAGAAGGAAAAACAAAAACAAAATTGAATTCGTTTCCAGATGTAATACATTAAAATTTGAATCGGTAACCTGTCTATACTAATAATATGAGGCTAAGGAGTTTGTTTGAACGCGCTAATCTCATGAACTACTGGTTCGAACTGAAAAATTATTTTTGGGCTCAGAGGAAGCCCGTGCTACGCCAGGCCAGGCAGCTAGTATGCAATAAGTTGGAATTCGTTCGAATGCATATAGGGAAATTATAGCTTGAATATCGGGTGGTTCCAAATCAATAAGACAGTGTAGAAACTTAACTTTCATTAAAAACTTAAAAGATAAGGTAACGTAGCAGCTTGCCTCGTTCTCAACGAGAATTATTGGAGCTGGCGACCCCGAAAGCAGAATACTGCTAAATCGGCGACGTACGTCGCAGAACAGACATCGGGCTGCAGAACAATTCTGTTCAAAATTGAGCAACCAAAAAAAAAAGTTATAGTTCGAAAGCGCGCGCAAAAAAAAAAAAAAAAAAGTTATCGTTCGAAAGCAAAAAAAAAAAAAAAAAAACGCTTCGTTCGTAGCCCATGTCTCGCAGAGCAGCAGGCAATAATACCGGCGCCGTAGCCAGTGCCGTGAAAATTGCCATATAGACCACAGCAGACGTGCGGACGACTTGACTTGAGCTTCTGAGGACCTTCCTGTTTTTTCCGCAGAACTTCAGTGATGACACTTTGCGCAGGCTTCGTTTGAAGTTCTGCAGTCCTTCTTATTTGGACCGCAGAACTTCAGCTACGAAACTTGCAGTACACATTCGTTATTCAAATAATGTTTCCAACGATTATTTTTTTCCGCATGAGAATCGCGGGGACGCAAACTTAGTCTGAAATTCTGCGAGCTTTCACATTTTGGCCGCAGATCTTAAGTGACGAAGCTTGCGGTAGAGGTACACAAATCAGTTCTTCAAATTATGTTTGAAATTTTTTCGCAAGAGAATCGCAGGGCGCAGGTTTTCAATTGAAGTTTTGCAGGTCTTTACATTTTATCCGCAGAACTTCAGTGACGACACTTCGTAGCATATATTAGATATTCAGTTATGTTTAAAACCATGTTTCCTCATGAGGGGATCGCGGGGACGCAAGCTTCGCTTGAAATTCTTCGGGCTTTCACATTTTGGCCGCAGAACTTCAGTGACGAAGCTTGTAGTACAAATAGTTTTTCAAATTATGTTTAAAACAATTAATTCTTCCGCGTTAAAGAGTCGCGGGGAGCGGGATTCGTTTGAAGTTCTGCGGGGGGCCTACACATTTTATCCGCAGAACTTCAGTGACGAAACTTGCAGTACAAACTATAGTTATTCAAATTTTGTTTCAATTAATTCTTCCGTGTTATAGATTCGCGGGAAAACGGGCTTCGTTTGAAATTCTGCGGGCCTACACATTTTATCCGCAGAACTTCAGTGACGAAACTTGCGGTACAAATTAGATATTCGACAATGTTCAAAACATTTTTTTTTTTGTGAGAGAATCGCCGGAGGGAGGGGGGGGTACTCGCCTGATGTTTCGCGGTCTTTCACATTTTGACCGCAGAACTTCAGAGACGAAACTTGCAGTGTATTTATCAGTTATTCAAATGATGTTTAAAACTATTAACTCTTCCTGTTGAGAGAATCGAGGGGCGCAGGCTTCGTTTTAAGTTCCACGGGCTTTTACATTTTGGCCACAGAACGTCAGCAACGAAACTTCCAGAACAAATTGACTTTTCAAATTTTCTTTAAAACAATAATTCGTTACTCATCAATAAATGGCGGGAGGAGGGCGTTCGCTTGAAGTTCTCATTACGTTTTGACCGCAGAACTGCTGTGACGAATCTTACGGAACAAATTAACCTTTTGGGTCCGGACTGTTCATATTGTAACGAGTCCGTAGCACCTTCCACTTTCTTAAATAATCATTCCAATCTTGAGGAAGTAACTATAAATTTATTTACAAGTATGTACACTATTTACAATAGGAGCAGGAAACAATTGCTAAACATCCAGCAATTAGGTAGCAAACAGTACACTGTACTCTCAACATTAACTCAGCACCACGTATCTAACGTGAACAGTAATTAAGGAATTACAAAAGCAAAACAAACATTCGCCCAAGCGAATAAAACGAGCCTCTCAGAAATCAAATCTGAGAAAAACTGTGTTCAAGGCAGTTGGACAGCTATTTATACTCGGAAGGAAATTTCTACAACATTCTAGCAAAATCCGGAGTGTTCGATTCATTCAAAGTTAAATAATCCATTCAAGATTTTCTAGTGGTAAAAAGAAAAACCCACAATATTACAACTCAGAATGAAAATGTCTTCATGCTTATTAAAGTTAGGGGAAGTGCAAAAACTACAAAATGTTACAGGGGCGGTATGCAAATGGTAAAAGTGATATCTTCAGATACTTTTGCAACATGTCGCCAGATAAAACCAAAACTAGTGACAATGGTGCAAGGCAGGAAAAACAACAACTATTTACAAGATTTGTAACAATATAGAAATTTTTCTTTCGACCAGGTAGTACGACAGTTGAACCACAGATTTATTTTCCATTGAAAAGAGAAGGTATAAACTGTCGTACCAGACGTATGAAACCTTGAAAAAATCCCCGGCTCCAAAGGGTTCGAGTGAAAATTTGAACACAAATAAATTGAAACTCAATAAAAAAAATATGATTAGTTGGTGGAAATTATTTAAATTGATAATCTTAATATAAGTAAAGAGTTTCAGACATGATTTGTACCATTTTCGCTGGAATGACCCATATATATATACATATATATATATATATTTGTTTTTCAATTTGGTTGCGTCTCATTAAATTCTAATTTGCAGTACATTATATGAAAAAATGAGAAAACACTTTTTAGTAACATTTTGACGGTAAATATATAATGCATAAATATATCATGCAGAACAATTTTGGGCAAATAATTTTGCGTTGCAGAACACCATTAAGTATTCTGCTTTGGGGCTGGCGACTATCTTCAGCTGTTGTACTATTTTTTTTTTCCAGAAGCCATCAGCTTCAACATACATGAGGACTGCGTGCTATGCGCTTTGCCTCCTGACAAACACAGGACAGATTTACGGCACAGAGAGGATGAAATAACATCCATGGGCAAGGCGGGACTCGAACCCGCGACCACTTGCTTACGAGGAGAGTACTCTACCTCTAGGCCCACGTGGCCCTTACTACTAGACATTCTCTGAAAAACTGGACTTTCTGGGCATGGTGCAGCTTCTTCACAAAAGCAAGAAGCTTAGAAAGTAGCTGTATCGTTTATAGGAAAGGTCCAAGTTTCCAAGAGGCTTCCTAGGAGCAAAGGACGGATCTAAAAATGGTTCAAGCGATTGATTGATTGTATTACATATTATTTGCTGCTCATCTTGGTTTATAAGTTGTTACTTCATACGCGGTGGACTTCAATTGTGGAACGCACTTCCTTCTGTTAGCATCAAAGAGAGTCTAAAAATGCCAATTTTTGATTTTAAACGTCGAAAACTGACCAGCGAGGAGTTCCCACAGAAAGAGGACATCGCCCGCTCCCTCGTAAACCGGCAATATACCGACAGCCCGGTTGCGACATCCAGATGGCTCTCGGTACATTCCAAGTAGTTATGCCCTATCCCTGTTAAAGAGGGGTGACTTGCTACAGAACTAATGAAAAGTTGATTTTGTTTTTTTCACTGATTCAATAAAGTGTCGTTAAAACATTTACAAAGCTGCAATCAGATTTGCCAAATGGTTCATGGCGACTTCTATCACCAGCAACATACAACCTCAAGATGCCATTCTGAGTTTAAACTTGCACTTATGCGTAACAAAACAAACTTTAAACACTAGATCAAATCTTAAATAGTTATGCTGTTTTTCAGGAAACCTGGTACATTTAATTAGTTTTTCAGTAACTCATTGTGCATTGAATTTCAAAGGTAAGAAGGTTCGTGTTATTAAGACTAAGATCCGTTACATTTCTTAGAAAACCAGACATGAAGAAAAAGGAAAGAAAGTTTCAGGCTTTCGGTGACTTGATACATCGAAGCAGAAAACAGATTTAAAAATGAATGAGCCCTTTCAGAAGGTACTCTGATTAGATAGGGGATATCACACTGGAAGGTCACAATGCATATCTTATACTTAGGCAGGGCACGACACTTTTATCCGCCTTTGATGGTAGTTTGTTCACCTCTCTTCCTGAGATTGGTTTTATGTCTCGAATTTAGTGGTTTTGTCTTTGTCTCATTCGTATCGTCTATGTTTTTTTTTATTTGTTTCTGGTTTTACTTAAAATTACTTGTCAATTCTTTTTTTAGCCTGATTGGTTAAAGTTGCAAACTTCGTTTATGTGTTGGTTTTAAATTTTTATACGTTTTATGGGTTATCATTGTTAGGCGCAGTATAGCCTATGAAGGCTCTTGTGCCAGAATATCTAAAGCAACGGCCAGAGCACACGACCGTGCAACATTCTGGTCATTCATTGGATTACACATCCGGCGGTATCCATTTTCCCAAACATCGCGACGCACATTTATCGAGGACAAGCGGATATCACAGCTTCCAGTCACTGAATGAAACTGTACGGTTCTGCTAGGCTTGCAAAATGTACGGGGATATAGAGAGTGGGAAAAGCCTCACCTCTTGAGTATGTGTATGTTGTCCTGTCCCGGCTTGAACTCGGCCCTGCTGCAGAGGCAGGCGGCCCGGGAGAGCGCGGCCCAGCCCGGAGACGTCTTGTCGTACTGCACGCCTGTCGGAGAGGAAGAGATGAGAATGAGAACCGATTGGTCCGAATGAGATCAGATTGCTTTTGTAATCTTGACTGTCATGACAAGAGAATGTCAAGATCGTGATATTTTCTTGTCATGACAATCTATATGCAAGATGTGCAGGAATGCTGGGTGTAAAACTCCGCGCATTCGCCTCTCTTCTATTGCAAGCGCTAATGATCTTGACGGCGACAATGAGATATCAAGAACATTCTTTTCAATCTTGTCATTGAAATCTTGATATTGCAAGATGAAATCAATATTGATATGTCAAGATGTATGTAAGATCGCATAAAGATTGTTATAAAAATCCTGTAATAACAATCTTTATGCAAGATTAAATACATAATCTAGACGCCGTCAAGACAATATCAAGATCCGTCAAGATTGCTGCAAAAAGTTTTGATTGTAGGGTTCCGGTAAACTGTTCCAAGTTCCCACCACCCTGCTAAAAGGGTCATTTTTCGTAATCTCCTGGTTAGCCGAGGTTTAAACAGCTTAAAACAATGATCCCCCGCCCTGCTATACATGAAAAAATCCAACCCATAACGTCTGTCATTTCGAAACATTTAAATAACCGAACCCTGTCCCCTTCTCTCTAGACCATGCATATTAAACTCAGCGTTGCCGAACAGAAAGAGGAAAACTCATCCAAGCAGTCATTCCGGCCATACATGTGATTCTTCAGCCAATTGGCGGAAATCATCCAATTTGAGTGGCAAAACATAGTTTCGTCCTTCTAACAATCAGCCTTAACAAAGTTCTCAAACCGCTCTAAAATTCCCATTCCATTTAAAATTTCCACTATCTCTAGACGAAGATAATGGGAGCAGACGGCGATCTACCCAGCTGTAAAAGGGCAAGCATTCTTCGCTTGCTTGGTTTTGGTTAGAAATTTCAATTTGAAAAAACAAAAAAATAAATAAAATAAAACAGAGTTAGAGAAACCAAAATGATAAAAGTTAAAAATAAAAAATCGCAATAAATTTTTTTTACTAAATGCATTCAATAGCACTTTCGCCCGTCGAACCAACGAGTCACAACATGTCAAATATTTTCAGCCAAATTGATTTGAAAGTAATCACATGTATGCGACTCACCGGACTGGTCCTCGGTGGTGTCGGCCTCAATGATCTGGTTGTCGAACCACATGTGCGCCACCGTCATCCGGTTCTGGGTGAGGGTGCCCGTCTTGTCGGAGCAGATGGTGGACGTCGAGCCCAGCGTCTCCACGGCCTCCAGGTTCTTGACCAGGCAGTTCTTGGACGCCATCCTCTTGGCGGTCAGGGTCAGGCACACCTAAGGAATCATAGTGGTCAGCACCGAGGAACCAACTCGGATGACATGCAATACTCGGTCATTTCCGTCCATGGGACTGCAGCATGGAATAGGAGAGTCACCGAGTCGGAGGCAAAAATCCTCTTATAGAGCCAAAAAAAATTGGTAGCTAATGTGAAATTTAACACCAGCAAGTACAACTCGTAAATTTTAAAGCAGAGCTCGGATATAAAGTTGCTGATGAGTGCATAATAAGCACGAAACTGCAGTCCATGGATGGAAATAACCGAGTTGGCGGTGTATTGAATGTTCCTGCCTTAGCCCTTGCTTAGAGGCGGTTACTCACTGCTTTATGGATGACATGGACAAAATATGAATCACAAGCATAGAGATGGATATCGTAACTGACTCTTGAAACTCAATTTTATTTTTATTTTTTGTTCGTTTGGAAGCTAATCAGCTCCACATACATAGAGGACTGCGTGCCAGGCGCTTTGGTGCCGAAGTCCTTTTTGGAACTCAAATCTTAGAAGCGTAGTTCTCTCTGCTGTTGCCTAATATTGGTATCAAAAAGACTAATAGATCGGTGCCTCAATAATTGGAAAAAAAAAATTATTAAAAGAAACCTCTAATTGAGCTAGAAATAAGTCAGCTTTAAATTAACCACTTTTTTGAGCGATTTTCGTCACCGGAAATAGACTAGACCCCTTCAAGCAGAAAAAAAGTCAGGACAGCAGAGCCAGGATTTTGGGCGGAACGTATTTATGCCGATAATAACCAACGAGGTTTGATAGGAAACCAACTCCTCATAATATAGCTAATATATGCGACCTTGATTTTATGGTTGCAGTTTCATCTTTTCTCACTCGGCATCATTCAATATTGCAAGCCACTAAGAAATACCATCGTGCAGCAAAATAAAAACGATGACCAGCAACGTATGCAAGGGACCTCTTTTCAAAGCGAAAGGAAGCTCACATCTTTCTTGCATTGAAAAACGGAAGAAAGATGGAGGCAAGGCTTTTGGCATGCAATCCTGTATGTATGTGCAGCTGATTAGTTTCAAAATAAAGAAGTGAAAAAAAAAATAAAAGAGGGAAAAGGAAAGAAATAAACAAATGTACGATCGGAAAAGGTCTTTCATTAAACAAATTCCCAAACTTTTGAAAAGGAATCGTTCATTCTATAATCAACAATGTTTATATATATATATATATATATATATATATATATATATATATATATATATATATATATATAGATAGATAGATAGATAGATAGATAGATAGAGGGTGCTTCTATCAACCGTGGGTGATCTAAGCTATATTGGACTTTCAGGGTGCTCTTCGAAAACGGAAGCCGTACCTGTTTTTTTCAATACAGAATCCATGAGCTTCGACATACATGAGGACTGTCGTACTATTCGCCTCCTGACAAACACGGGACAGATTTAGGGCCATGCTCCACATCGACGTAAAGCAGAAAAATTAGGCAGAAGCGTAAAATTTATTCAATGGTGTTCCTATGGAAAGTACCCGGATTTTCGGTTTCTGCCTTCAGTTTCGGTCGCGTTTTACGCTGATGTGGAGCATGGCCCTTACGGCACAGAGAGGATGAAATAACATCCATGGGCAAGGCTGGACTCGAACCCGCGACCACTTGCCTACGATGAGAGTATTCTACCTGTAGGCTCACGTGCCCTCCTCAACAATGTTTTATTCTGCTAAAAGACGGGGGACTGAGCGGTGGAAGCATTTGTTTCGTCCACCGGAGGCCGTGGGTTCGTTTGCTCACCGGTCCCCCGAGCTGTGTTGTCTTTTCTTTGTGTTGTCACTCCCAATCTGGCTTGTGCTATTTCTGCTAGATGGCACGGGAAAGTGCTTTTTTTTTTTCCGAAACCGTCAATCGTTGAATGAGAATTAAACAAATGAATATTAAAAATTTAGAGAAAAATTTATCTCCTTTATCATCTGCATTTGGAATAAGGAAAACAACGGCAGCTTTTAATTTGGAGTTCAAAAAGAAGCACTTGGGGTCTCAGTGGCCGAGCGGTCTAAGGCGTGTAGCCGATAACTCCGAGACGGTGGGTTCGACTCCCACCCTCGCTCCGGATGTACTTTCCTTCCTTTGTGATGTAACTCTTCCATACATTGTCTGTACGATATATATGTAATAAATATCATGTATAATGGAGGCAAGACACTAGATTGTAGTCCTCATCAAAAACCTGGGCATATAGCCCGAAACGAAACGAAAAGAAGCACTTGGAGTTGGAAATAAAACACTCCAAAATGGAATCTCACTGTCACCGCATTCAAAGCGCACCACTGCAACTGTATTCGAGGGGGCCACGTGGGCCTAGAGGTAGAGTACTCTCCTCGCAAGCAAGAGGTCGCGGGTTCGAATCTCGCCTTGCCCATGGATGTTATTTCATCCTCTCTGTGCCGTAAATTTGTCCCGTGTTTGTCAGGAAGCAAGGCGCATAGCACGCAGTCCTCATGTATGTTAAAGCTGATGGCTTCTGGAAAAAAAAAATGGAATCTCACTGTCACCGCATTCAAAGCGCAACACTGCAACTGTATTCGAAAACACCAACTGTTTACTTTCGAACTTCTACGTGAGATTTTTCGCATTTTGCTTCGTACCGGACGACCCGTTTTGTTCTATTTCAAGTGAATTGACGTGAACTGCTTTTTCAACGAACGGAAATTATTCAAAGAAAGTGGTGAACAGAAATTGAGTGCGAGAGGAAATAGTGCGCGAATTTGTATGCAGAGCTGGAATTAGACGGAAATGGAAGACTTTAAAGTGGGTGGTATTTCAACAACTCCCGTAAAAGAACTTGACCACAAGCCAAATCAAAAAGGGATTAAAAAGAGGGATCCGCCTGCTTAGGGAGGTAAGGCTTTCTTAAAACCTAAAACGGTTTTTTATCCGAAGGTTGGTTTACAAATTCGAATTTTATCTTTTGAAAAAAAAAAAAAAAAAAATTAAAGACTGTCACATAAGTGAATCCACCTGTGGCCAAAAATGTGCGCTGCTGTGTTCATCTCATGCAAGTACAGTGCCCGCCGCTCTTTAAAATCACATTAAGTGGCTGATTTTATAAATCGGCATACACAAAATTATAAAAATAAAAGGTTTTGAAGTTTTCACAAAATAAAAAATAAATCAATTACTTTTGTCAATATTTTACATTCAGTTAATTAAAACACGGTTCAAATTTAACTCAAATGTAAAAAGTACATTTTTGAAATGACACAAGGGTTTCTAAATATTGACTTATTGTTGTTTGAGAAACAGAATTTGAAAGTAAAGATCATTCTTAAATCTTGACGTATAGGCATGTTTTTCTAGCGAACGATTTTTACTCAAACTGAACTGTCAACCTGTGGAATCTTGAAGAAAAAGGAAATTCTGGTTTATTCAGACCATGCACCCCCTCCCTTTTTTAACATATTCTCTTCAAAAACTTGATTTTATCAAACGGCGCTAATGATTTTATTAAAGGATGGTTTTAACATGTTTTGGTATAGTAATGATTGTGTTCTTCCAGATTTGATTGCATAAAGCGCTGATTTTATAATCCAGTGATTTTATTAGTGGCGAGTATTGTAACATGATGTAAGCTCTGGCTCCCCCTGGACTATTTCAGACCAGGCTCAGCTCCCCCGAAAAAATTTCTCAACTGCAACATTCTGTCGTAGCGTCGCTACGGAGGGGCGGTCCGAGAGTCATCCTCAAAAATGGATTCTGTCAACTAGAGACAAAATTAACATGTATTTCATGGCAGTCATCTTTTTTGTCTTAGATAAGTGAATGGTAGGAAATTGAAAAAATTATTGAGTTCGTTGAATGGAGAATGAATCACTTGTTGCAGAAAGGCAACAGTGGGAAGTTGAGAGATGAATATATCGAAATAACAAAAGCATAGATCAACTTCGTTTGCAAAATAAACGGCTCCTAATAATGCATTTTTTTTTTTTAACTTCGAGTTTTGCTCTTGCCTCATCATCTGACTACTTAATTGAGCTGAGATTTTTTTCTTTTCAATGCAATGTATTTTTTTTTTTTTTTTTTCATTTTGTGAAACCTCGCTAATGACGCCATCGGATGACGGGCGGAGGTTACGAGAATAATAAAATAGGCGGAGAAAAAACTGAATTTGCCACGCGGACACTTCAAGGCTGAATTTGAGCGATTGAAATAGAACGCGGAAGGAGCTCGAGAATGGAACAAAGGGAGCCGTTTCTTCCCAGGGGCTACAGTGATACATGAAATTGCCCAAGCAGCGCAGGGAATACAGTGCCTACCGCTCAATAAAATCACATCTGTGCCGATGATATTTGATTTTATAATCGGCAAAAGTAAAATTACGAAAAGAAAAGGTTTTAAAGTGAAAACAAAATAAAAATAAGATTAATTACTGTTATCTATATTTTATATCAAGTTAATTAAAACATAATTCGAATTTAACTTGTATGGAAAAAGTGCAATTTTAAAATGACGCAAGAGTTTTGAAATATTGACTTATTGTTGTTTGAGAAGCAGAATTTGAAAGTAAAGATCATTCTTAAATCTTGACGTTTCGGCGTGTTTTTCCAGCGAACAGTTTTTACTCAAACAGAATGATTTTAACGGTCAACCTCTGTAATCTTGAAAAGAAATAAAATTCTGGTTGTATTCAGACAAGCTTCCCCCCTCCCCATTTTTTTAACATATACCCTCCAAGAACTTGATTTTATGAAGCGGCGCTAATGGTTTTATTAAAGGATGGTTTTAACATGTTTTGATATAGTAATGATTCTGTTCTTCTAGATTTGATTTTATGAAGGGGCTGATTTTATAATCCAGTGATACTGGGAAGTGTGTTATTGCTGTGAGACGAATGCAGCACTTAACTTTTCAAACCGAACGTAATACCTTTAATGAGGATAAATTATAGAAGAAAAGCGGGGGGGTCATTCCATTTTAAATCAACAAATTTTCAAAAAAGTTGTTGCATCACCATTTTTGATTTTGATGAAAATTTGCATGTGTATTCCTTTTACTTCCCAGAGCTCAAAATAGTGTTCATTTTATTTTTAAAAAATTTACCCTTTGATATATAGGCCCTTTTTGTTGTTGGCAACAGCGAAAATCGGGCGTTTTGATGCTTTGCCTTATGAACTATAACTTTTTTTCTATTAAAGATTTTGAGCTCAACTATAGCTCATTGGAAAGCTAAGAAAAAAATCTTTTTATATATGATATCAATAAATTTCAGATTAAAAAAAATACTTATTTTTTCAAGGTCAAAGTTCACGACGAAAATGACATTTTTTACTACTTTCGAACATTAAAAAACCCATGAAGGGTTCAAAGTAACAAGCCGATTTTTTCCACATATATTCATAGTCATAGTTACTTACTGTACAAAAAAAATTGGCTTGTTATTCCACCCCCTTTATGAGATATGTCCCCTCAAAGTTGTAATTTTTTTAAAAAATCCAATTTTCAACACTAAAAAAATGCATGTGGGGGGCAAGATAAAAAAATTTTTACATGTGGTATTTTAAGTACTTTTTACCAGCTTTCTAATAAAACAAAAGTTGCTTTGTTATTCAAAGGCGTTTGGCAGATATAAGGGACTGAACTTTCAAAAAATTGCACAAAAACAACACGATTATTTTCATTTTTTTAAATATATTTTTTCATTTAAATGTAATTATATACCTTATTCTTTGCCTTAAATGCTAAAAAAAGACTAAGAAGAGCAATGAAGAAACATATTTAAAGTTTAATAAGATAATTTAATATTTTTAACACCTGGGAATATAGAATACCACTAAACTTGTCTGATTTTTAAACATCTGATTGCTACCTACAACAGGACTGAGCATTTCTCAACTTGTCCAGGTTTGTTCATACCATGTGGTCATCCTTGTTCTGACTTGCTCTCACATGTGTATCTTAGTTGTCTTTCAAATTCCGAAAGAAGTAGGTTGTTGAGCTAGTGTTTCTGCTGTAAAATCTTGTGAAGCTGATGTGATTTCTTTTCATTCCAAGTTCATTCATATTCACAGAATGTTTTGTTAAAGGTAAAAGAAGAAATTCTTTAGAATCCTTAAACATAAATTTAAATTTGTCTTTCTACATGTAAACTGTGAATAAGTTATGGATAACCCTAAATGCTCCATAGGAGTTTTTGAGAATGATGATTGTAATATTTTAAGTTACAGTAGGCAGTCTACTGTAAATAGTATTTCTGAGTACAGTGATGATGATAAAACTTTACTGCACCTGAGAACTAGGTGTAAAACTATTGAAACTGTTTGTACCTACCATGCAAAAAAATTTCTTGCCAAGTTTTGCCACCTTTATGGACCTTCTTGCTGGTAGATACAAACAGTTTCAATAGATTTACACCTAGTTCTCAGGTGCAGTAAAGTTTTATCATCATCACTGTACTCAGAAATACTATTTACAGTAGACTGCCTAGTGCGTACTGTAACTTAAAACATTACAATCATCATTCTCAAAAACTCCTATGGAGCATTTAGGGTTATCCACAACTTATTCACAGTTTACATGTAGAAAGACAAATTTAAATTTATGTTTAAGGATTCTAAAGAATTTCTTCTTTTACCTTTAACAAAACATTCTGTGAATATGAATGAACTTGAAATGAATAGAAATCACATCAGCTTCACAAGATTTTACAGCAGAAACACTAGCTCAACAACCTACTTCTTTCAGAATTTGAAAGACAACTAAGATACACATGTGAGAGCAAGTCAGAACAAGGATGACCACATGGTATGAACAAACCTGGACAAGTTGAGAAATGCTCAGTCCTGTTGTAGGAGGTAGCAATCAGATGTTTAAAAATCAGACAAGTTTAGTGGTATTCTATATTCCCAGGTGTTAAAAATATTAAATTATCTTATTAAACTTAAAATATGTTTCTTCATTGCTCTTCTTAGTCTTTTTTTAGCATTTAAGGCAAAGAATAAGGTATATAATTACATTTAAATAAAAAACAAGATTTAAAAAAATGAAAATAATCGTGTTGTTTTTGTGCAATTTTTTGAAAGTTCAGTCCCTTATATCTGCCAAACGCCTTTGAATAACAAAGCAACTTTTGTTTTATTAGAAAGCTGGTAAAAAGTACTTAAAATACCACATGTAAAAATTTTTTTATCTTGCCCCCCACATGCATTTTTTTAGCGTTGAAAATTGGATTTTTTAAAAAATTTACAACTTTGAGGGGGCATATCTCATAAAGGGGGTGGAATAACAAGCCAATTTTTTTTGTACAGTAAGTAACCATGAGTATGAATATATGTGGAAAAAATCGGCTTGTTACTTTGAACCCTTCATGGGTTTTTTAATGTTCGAAAGTAGTAAAAAATGTCATTTTCGTTGTGAACTTTGACCTTGAAAAAATATGTATTTTTTTTAAATCTGAAATTTATTAATAGCATATATAAAAAGATCTTTTTCTTAGCTTTCCAATGAGCTATAGTTGAGCTCAAAATCTTTAATAGAAAAAAAGTTATAGTTCATAAGGCAAAGCATCAAAACGCCCGATTTTCGCTGTTGCCAACAACAAAAAGGGCCTATATATCAAAGGGTAAATTTTTAAAAAATAAAATGAACACTATTTTGAGCTCTGAGAAGCAAAAGGAATACACATGCAAATTTTCATCAAAATCAAAAATGGTGATGCGCACCCCATTTGTTGATTTAAAATGGAATGACCCGGGGGTGATGCGGTCACTCATTCGAAATTATTTCATCAGCGAAAATGTGGTTAAAGTTTGATGTGTTGTTTTAAGTGTAAAAAATGTGCTATGTGACCTAGGAATAAAAGTTTAATTTATTTTACGTATTTATAACTATAATCATTGACTCAATGACATATAATTGCATTTAAGATCAACATCTTACGTCCAGAATAAAGAGTTTACGTCCGACACCAAGGTAAAAATATTTTCAAATTAATTTTATTCTTAATAATATAATTTAAAAACTTTGAAATATGCATTGCACATAAATGAAACTTTTGAATTTAATTGCTCTTAAAATTAAAATGTGAGCCATTTCGTAGATTTTATTTAGGAATCAATTTTACTGTTTGTGTGTTTACATCCGACATAAACTCTTTAAACTATTTTATTTTTTACTCGAGGGATCCAATTTCGTCAATTAATGATTTTATGTTCTGTATGATGCAGGAAATATTTTGAACATCAATTTAACGATTTTAAATTAGTTTATGTTTGATAAATGGAATTAAAACTAAGAAATTTGTCTTTATTTTTGACGTCCGACACCACGGAATTGCTGTTCTTTATTTCCTAAGACCTTCCAAGTTCAATAGAATATACTGTTAGTTATTGAAGTTTTTGGTTCCAACGTTTCAATACACAATCATTTTAATTAATTATAATTCTCTTCTATGTTTCATTGTATTTCGTAATTGTGTTGATGTTCACTAGTTACATTGAAGTGCACTATTTTAAGTAACTGTAATTGTAAACTGAAAATTTTCAACATAAATTATTTCTGGCCGAAGCGACCGAATCACACCTCATGCTTCACGTCGAGGCTTCGGTCCATCTCTAATATATATATATATATAAACAGTGAACTCTCACTTATGCGCCGGCCCAAGGGACCAACAGAAAAAGGCGCATAAGTGAGAGAGACGTATAAGTGAACAAGAATATTTAAAGGACTAAAACGCAACATAGGTTCTAATGAAAGAATTAATAAGAATGTTTCTATAGACAAGGGACATATTACTACAGTTAGGAAATTACTGTAACGTAACTGCAATGATAATGAGAGAACAAAAATTGTAGCATACCTAATTACAAAATGTTCAGTTCAAAACGATCCATAATAAATAATTGTCCCTCTCCGAATTCTAGTTCATGCGGAAAAAATGCCTTCTGTGAGCAAAAAAAGGTGAAAGATAAAAGAGAAAAGTGAAGAAAAATGCTTATTTTTTAAAGAAAGTATTTTTTTTTTTTTGACATTTTACGGAAAATTCGGTGCATAAGTGAGATATTTATCTTTCCAGCAACGCATAAACGAATGCTACTATCATTTTTTTGTTACGGAATGTGCTGGGACCATTCAAAATCGTCGTATAAGTGAAAAAGGCGTATAAATGAGGCGGTGTATAAGTGAGAGTTCACTGTATATTTATTTATTGGCGATGCTCTGTAAACTCGTTATTTTATGTAAAGAATCTGTCTTATCTAATACCTTTCAACGAGCAATTCTTGTATATATATATATTTATTTTTCGGATCTCGAAAACGGCTCTAACGATTTCGATAAAATTTGGTATTTAGATAGAGTTTTGGTTTCTGAGTTCATCTACGTCGGCGTTTTTTCTGTAAAAACGCAAGTTTTCACAAAAAACCCCGTTTTTTTTGTGCCTTCATTGAAAGTTTGAGAAGCTTTTATTGCGCCATTTTCTTTATGATTACTTTCATTGTTGCTGTTTCCGTGGAGACGTTAAATTGTTACTGTTTTTGAAATGTTAAAGCAAGGCTTCACTAGATAACAGGCTGTTTCATTTATATAAAAGCAGTGGTTATTGTCCACCGACATCTATTGAATTTTATGGTCACTAAGGCAGGAATTCAAGTGAAACACGGACGATCGCAACTCCCCAATGCAATCACAAATTCTCAACTTTGGATACGTTGCAATCGCTACGAGATGCGATTCTAATGTAATTCGACTTCCAGTAGCGATTGCAATTTGCGATCGCCTCGAAGCGATTGCAATGGTGTTTTACTTGAATTCCTGCCTTACATTATATAAAAATCAGATTACTTTTTACTTTTCAAGTGCGATTTCAAAATTGAGTATAAAAGTGTTATAGTTAGTTTTAAAATACTTTCTTTCCTCCTCAAGAGTGTTTAGTAAGATATTTCAGGTAAAAAATCAATAAATATGAAACTCATTCTTAAAATATTAAGTTTCGAAACAAAATTACATCCAATATCTTTAGACGAGCAATTCTTGTAATATATTTCGGATCTCGAAAACAGCTCTAACGATTTTGATAAAATTTTGTACTTAGATATAGTTTTGGTTTTTGAGTTCATCTACATCGGCGTTTTTCTGTAAAAACGCAAGTTTTCACAAAAAATCCCGTTTTTCGTGCTTTCATTAAAAGTTTGACGAGCTTTCTTTCGCCATTTTCTTTATGATTACTCTTATTGTTACTGTTTCAACCACGTTTTATTATAACAATGGATTTCATATTTAATCACATCCAGCGTAAATTTTAATTTTTATGGCATTTGGCAAACGAGTTTTGGCAACATGTTAGAATTATTATTGTTTTTGAAATTTAAAAGAGATCGATCAAAATAAAGTTAGAATTGGGTGTGGGCCGCGGTAGTCCGATCGGTAAGTCGTCGGACTCGTAACCGGAGGGTCCCGGATAGAGGAAGCCCAGCCGATCAAAGATCCACCGTCTTCATTAATGGTGGCTTGGGGACGTTAAAATGTTCGGGGTCATAAAATCCTTCAAGTGAGACGATACCTCAGGAGGATGCTGGGCCAAGGGTTTGCTCGGCCCTTGGGCCTGGTTCAAAAATGAACAGAGCGCTCTTCAGGGCCCCATCCCGGTTAAACCACGAGTTGTGGTATGTACGGGGGAACCTTGGAGTGTCAAGTGAAGTGAAAGTGAAAACCAACTGCAACTAAATGCGTACTGGAGAACAGAGACTCTGCATATATTCTCATCAACCCCTAACGCGCCTTCGGCGCCAAATGAAATGAAATTGGGTGTGATTTTACGGTGAGCATGGATTTAATAAGGTTGTGTTTTTTAAAACAAATTTCGGCTGTTTTAAATGCGTAATTGCAACTAAAGGCTTAAAAATGCTTTTCAAGTTGATCTAAATAAGTACTTCGCATTTTAGAAAAAAACACGAGTTTACAAACCTCTTTTTTTTTTTTAACCGAGTGGGCTCGGTCCCCAGGTACTCTGATTATTATAAAGAATCTGCGGGGGACCTCAGAGTGTCAAATGTCAAATGTAAAGAATCTGTCCGGGCATGTGTTCTTGAAATGTTCGTATAATTATTATAGTATTGCTCAGGAAATGAATCTATTACTTTGGTTCAAAAGAGGGCCAATTGAAGTTCGTTTTTCTGATAAATCATGATAGGGGGTAAGTCCCCTGCCTATTATAACTGGGCAGGGGACTGTGAATTCGCACTTTGATGCGTAACATCTGCAAAGTTATTGGAGCTAATTAGTTACGAAACTACCTATTAATTCAGGCACATATTGAGGACATGATAGCTAATATGTTTCATGATTTTACTAATTAACATTAATAAAATCACTTCCAGAGGACTGTTTTCGCAACGACCCAGATGGATATTTTCATCACAATTGTGACTCTCAAACTAAAATAAATGGCGTTTAACCATTATTCTAAGCTATTTCCGCACATTCACACTGATTGCTTTAAACTTCACGCCAAAAAAATTTGCAAGATAACGTATTTTCTAATGCAGCTTTGAATTTGTGGCAGGGGATTGTTAGAAAAAACTCCGAACAGAACTTACATGACAATATTAAGTTTAAGCAATGCGTAATTAGATTCATAAAAAAGATATAGTTGCATTATTCTCTTTTTAGATATTAATTGCCAAATGTATGTAGTGTTAATTGTATGTAGTGTTTTTTTTAAATATTGCATTTCAGTGTTAGACTATAGGATTGGGACAGTCCGGAGACTGTGTTTTTGGAGCTTAGATAATTTCTAGAAAAAAAAACTGTTATCGTTCCAAATACAATTGGGCTACGTATTAATGCTTTATTTGTGTTAAGAGCGATAATGACTTTATTACACTTTATTATCTTTAAAATACTCGGTCTGGACAGCCAATGACGCGTTTACAGAGAATCGCCCATGTATACATAGAAATATTTCAATAACCTTCTGTCTAACGAGTCTGTCTGAAGATGTCACTTTGTCTGTTTCAGTCGAATTTTATGAGTTAATTCACCTTGATCTCACGCTACGCAATCGCAAGTGAATCAGGTTTTTCTAATGGTTTGATTTCTAATGATTGACGATTGAATTTCATAAATGATATTCTGATCATTTATGGCAATTTATTTAAAGGGTTAGAATAAGTTTTATCTGAGGTAGTGTGATTTGTTTCTAAAAATGAAAAATACTTGAAAAAAAAAAAAAATACGAATTTCATTAATTGACTTTTATTAGTTTCACTTGTGGGTATGTAACTCTGAATAAAAGATAAAATTCACCTTCTTTACAAATATAAGAGTAATATACTTAATACTATTGTTGAAACTAAAGGCTAAATTATATTATTACGCGTTGATGTGTTCAAGTGTTTTAGTTGTATTACTCTGACTTCTTTGTATGTAACTCTGAATAAAAGATAAAATTCACGTTATTTGCAAATATAAAATACTAAAGGTTTAAAATATATTATACAAACCATGCTACTATATTACATGTTGATGCATTATAAGTGCATCTAAAAGCGTATTTTTATGTTTTTTAAACTAATTTAAAGATTATTTTTAAGTGCTTTTGGAGAACTGAAAATTTGGAAAAATGCAATTATGAATCTTGACTTTTGAATAAAATCTCCAGGAAATGCTGGGGGACGACAGGAGGGGGGGTGCACTAAATGGAGCCGAATCCATCACCTTGCATATCCTGCATCACAAATGTTCGACCATGGTTCTCGCATTTGTGTTAAACAGTGTTAGAGATCAGTAGAGGGTTTACCAGTTTAGGGGGCCCGTCGCAATGCATTTTCGGTGCCCCTTTGTGGTGAACAGTATTACGTAAACTTTTTTCAGGAGCCTTTTGGATTTGCATACCCCTTTGTCTCAGGACGGTTGTATTAGTAATTACGCGGGGTGCATAATTGCGACATTGTAAATGCTTGTAGACAATTTTTCGGGACCCACGTGCTTCATAACTGGTTGTTTATTTAATTCAGAATTCAAGTTTTTTGGAAGTTTTTTTGTTATTGATTTCTGTTACCCTATTTCTACTACATACTGGTATTCTGCTTAGGACGGGAAAAAATAGAAAAACACTTCAATTCTTTTTCTGCACTACTTGTAATTGAGGGGGAAAAAAACTAGATTTTTCATACAACTTTTTTTTTTAACTTAAAGTAGATAAAGTTATACAATCAGGTATAACAATATCTGAAAATGAAAAATATAAATTAGTGTTTCAAAAAGTTTTCATTGTTTCATAGTCTTAGAAAATACTTAAAATCCTTGAAAATTGTTTCAATTTTACGTCTTCTCAAGCGTAGAACTATGAGCTGTCTTTGATGGCTAGGATGTTACTCTCTCAATACCTATTTTCTGGATATCTACTAAATTTGTTTTGAAGCATTTTAAGCATTTTTGATGTTAATCATTTTACCTTTCCTTTTAGTATTATTTTTCTTTCTGGGTTGGGAGAATGATTAAAAACTAGCTGCATTTAAAGGTCAGAAATCCGAGTCCTTTAGATCCACGACTTCTGAAGTAAAGGCCGAAAATTAGATTTGAAAAAGGATTAGCGTCAGCACACTTGCTTTGTACTTCTTTATACTGCTCATACTTAAAACAAAATTCCTGCTACTATAACCAACATGGATGACGCATTAGGTAGGGTAGACCGGGGCACGTTCACGCAGTGCGCTTTTTTCGAAACGAGTTATAACTGGTGCGTCACCAGTCAGGACAGATTGATGCTGGTCCCTAGAAAGTACTCCCACAAGTGTTTTAGCTTTTCGAGCTTGGGTACAGCATTTGGGAAGGATGACCTGTTTTCTGCCAACTTGAGTCAATTTTGTGTTGAGCCTAATTGTGAACTAAGAAACAAAAAATTCAAATGAGTGTGTGTTCAATTGTGTTAACTCCCAAACACAATTGAAGGGGCAAGTGATTAAAGGTGATATGTGACAATGTTTTAAATTTCTAGAAAAAGCTTTCAAAAAAAAAAAACATATATATATATATATATATATATATATATATATTTTATATACAGTAAACTCTCACTTATGCGCCGACCCAAGAGACCAACAGAAAAAGACGCATAAGTGAGATACGTATAAGTGAACAAGCCTATTTAAAGGACTAAAACGCAACATAGGTTCTAATGAGAGAATGAATAAGAATGTTTCTATAGACAAGGGACATACTATTACTACGGTTTGGCAATGACTCTAACGTAACTACAATGATAAAGAGAAAACAAAAATTGCAGCATACCTAAATAGAAACTGTTCCCTTTAAAACGATCCATAATAGGTAATTGTCCCGCTCCGTTTTCTAGTTCATGCGGAAAAAATGCCTTCCGTGAGCAGTAAAGACGAAAATTAAAGAGAAAAGTGAAGAAAAATGCTCATTTTTTAAGGAAAATAAATTAAATATTTTACATTTTACGGAAAATTTGGCGCATAAGTGAAATGTGTATCTTTAGAGCGACGCATAAACGAATGATACTATCATTATTTTGCTATCGAATGTGCTGGGACCCTTGAAAATCGTCGTATAAGTGAAAAAAGCGCATAAATGAGGCGGCGTATAAGTGAGAGGTCACTATATATATATGCTTAACCTAATCACCTTCATTCATGGTAAAAAGTGTGTTTTTCCAAAATTGTCCCATATCACCTTTAGCCACTTGCCCCTTTATTTCGAAATGAAATTTCGAATGAATGCCCTTGAATTTTTAAACAGTTTGTTTACTTTTGTTTTTTACTTTCAAACATTTAGAACTTCCCATTTGACAATTTATTACAACATTTTTAATCTCTCTCACTGTATTTATATATTTATTTTTGTTTGTTTGGCTTTTAGTCATATTTCAGCAGCCCGTATAATTTCTTCACTTAGCTGTGGTTTTCATGTTTTTTTTTTTTTTTTTTTTTTTTTTCACAAAATGTAAATATGTTAGAAGCCTCTTTGAATGTATCATAATTTTTCTTTACTTTAAAAACTGAATCTTATCTGGTCAATTAAAATACTTCATATACAATCATTATTTTTCTTGAATTTAAAGAGAAGCTGGGAAAAAACTTCACAAATTTTAATTCAAAATGGATTTTTTTTTCCAATATTTGCTTTGCAGGCAAAAAAGCTCCCGGGGCGGCGGTGCCTCCTTTGGCCTATTCCTGTTGAGGCTATGGAGGGCGGGGGGTGGGGGAGTATGACAACGCTCTTGCGATGCGAAATTAATAGTCAAACCTCTCTACCTCGAATTTCACGGGACAGAAGAAAAATTCGAGATAGAAAGGTTTCGAGGTAGAGAGGTTGTGATAAAATTTACAAAAATAAGCAATTGGAACAAGCTCAAATACTTAATAGATTGTTTTGCATTGATATTGTTGAATGTTTTACTTTATGACATGTTGTGAGTCCACGTTTTACTCATTGTGATGACTCTATCGGTAGCAGGTGAATGCATACCTTTAAGTACGAACATAGTCTTTGAATGATCGTGCAGAAGATGGTTTCTGTCTCCAAGTTATACCATTGATAAAGGTGGCTGGACATGAAATTCAAAAATGAGAGTCGTCGAAATTCGAGGTATAGAGGTTTTCGGGAAAAATCATTCGAGATAAACATGAGAAAAAACATGGAATGTATGCTGTTAAAGCACTGAAATTGAAAAATTTCGGCATAGAGTGGTTTTTGAAATACGCAGGTTCGATATAAACAGGTTCGACTGTATAATTATTTTTTTCTGTTTCATTGAGGACTCCGCAAAATTTTTAGCCCGGGGCCCCGTAAGACTTTCGAGCTGTCACTGCACTTGAATGTTGTTGCTACTGCGAAGCCACTCCGGGACCCGAGCCCCAGTGGACAAATGCACCCGATTTGAGGCGGAATGGGTCCGCTTTTGAGAGCCCCGTTCTCAGCTCGACGCACATGCCATAGAGGACCCGTTCGTAGGTCATTCACAACAGAGAAAGAGAGAGGACATGGACGGGAAGGAGTGGAAATGCCCGACCCGGGTCTGACCAATGGCCTCCTAAATACTGAATGCCTGCTGCTTTCTGGTTTTCAGTACAGAGCAAAATTTCGTGCTTGGTTCATAAAGCACTGCCATCTACCGGAGTTCTTCGAGAAAGAGAAATGAACGATGGGATCATTTCTGAATTTAAATTTAGAAATCAACCAATCAAAAAGTTTTTAACTCTAATATTGTTTGGATGTATCACCTTAACCTTTTGTGTCCGGGCTGTTGATATAGACATTTTACTTTCGACCCAGGTAGTACGGCAGTTGAACCACATATTTCTTTCCCATTGAAAAGAGAAGGTATAAACTGTCGTACCAGACTTATGAAACCTTGAAAGAATCCCCGACTCCAAAGGTATTCGAGTGAAAATTTCAACCTTGTCCTCTAAAGAGAAAAGACTTACGGTACAACATGTGTACCGCCCGGTTCCTAAAGGTTCACAACGACCTTATCGGATCAAAGTGGAACCAATCTCGACGTCATTCAGTATATTCAGGAGGCGTCGTGGTCTGACGCAGCGAGAGACGGACAGCAAGAGACACTCACTGTGACGGTGGCGAGGAGTCCCTCGGGCACGTTGGCGACGATGATGCCGATGAGGAAGATGACGGCGTCGAGCCAGTAGTAGCCGAGGATGAAGGCGATGAGGAAGAAGGCGAGCCCCAGGAAGACGGCCACGCCCGTGATCAGGTGGATGAAGTGCTCGATCTCGCGCGCGATCGGCGTCTCGCCCATCTCCAGCCCCGAGGCCAGGTTGGCGATGCGCCCCATCACGGTGCGGTCGCCCGTGTTCACCACCACGCCCTTGGCCGTGCCTGCGGGGGAGAGAATCGATCATCGATCTGGCGAAGTTATTTCGAACGTACATTTGGTTTAAAACCTTCATTTACATATTCGGATTATTTTTATTTGTAGTGTAAGATGTCACTGCTTATGAATGAACTGAACTGAAGACATGAATAGGCAAATGGCCGTGCTATAAATACAAGGTAACTAACTGTATGGGTGTTGTTGCTGTTATGTTAGCTACGAAGATGGTAGTTCTTAGTTTATGTTCGTGTACATAAATTAAACAAAAAAAGTATCTATGAACTATGTCTCCTGAACTCAACAGACGTAAGCTTGCTAAGTGTTTCATCATCAGGGTGGATGTACGTTATGCACAGCGCTGTTTACGGATATTAACTTCTACAAAAATGAATCAGCTGACTTAACCAACCTCTTTTGAAAGTCGACATCTTTACCGCTGCAACTTCTCTCTGATGCCTCACGTACCGATGTTTCCTTTCAAATGTTTTTCTCATTCTTTCAAATTATCACGTACTTATTAAGCTATACTTTGGTTATTCCATTCTTAGTTAATTCAATCTTAAAATTAACACAGGGTTAATTTCCTCTAATTTCACCAGCAAACTCGTGGCAATCAGGAAGCTATAACTTTTTACTAAACTAATTCTCAAGCTGCAGATCTAGCTGAGGGACTGGTTGTTTCTTCAGACTCTAAATCAGCCCTAGAGGCCATCCGAAATTGAGAGACTAACATCACCTCCAATATAAACAACTTGCTCAATCGGATGCATAGCAAAGGCAAATCTTGTGTGTTGCAGTGAATACCCGCACATGTAGGCATCGAGGGGAATGAGACGCGGCCAAAGAGGCACGCAGTCTTGACCAAACTCTTTCCACAATCTCACTTGCAGATGCGAATGCTGTGGCCGGCAGATGCAGACTACTAAACCAGCCATTAAAGAAACCTCTGATAACCGACTTCGACTTCCCTAGAGACATCACCACTACACTCGCCCGACTCAGAACGGAGCATTACAAGGGAATGAAGATACTTCCTGACGGGACAAGGACTTATCTTTACTACAAGAACTGCCCGACTGACACCAAGACACATTTTTGGTTTCCCAAACATTACTGCAGCTATCTTGAATCTAGACTTGCTACCAGATAGAGATATGCTGCATAAAACCATTTACAGCCCGGAGGCACCGAAGCTGACTGCTGTGGCCCTTCGGACCTTCGAGAATATTTAGCACATTCCATAGACACGACATCATCAGATGGAGATCTGATGGTGCAATGTCAATCAGATGATGCGTCACGAAAAGTGTTGTTGCGATAGCAAGACCGACATTGCACCATCTGATTTTTCTTTACTGCGATCTATCTATGAACCTCGAAAATGTGGCCGAGATGCCTTTTCAAGATACTTTGCTCCAAAAATCAATCTATCCGAGATGTACCATGTACTGCGAGATGGCAAAAGGCCCCTTCGTAACGAGGACAATGATATCATTGGTTTTAATTAAAAATGTTTTTTACAACAGATTGAAAATGTTTTTTACAACAGATTGGTTTGAAAAGAAAACGAAAAAAAAAAGGCGACGTCACTTCCCCGGTCCTGCGGGGGGACACCAGTGTGTAGAAGAGCTCAGAAAATACTACTAAATTACTGATGCGTGACTAATAAGGCAGCCATTAAAGCCGCTTCACCAGGGAACAATGCAAGTATCCACAGGAACTATTCTTCAGCCAAGATATGGCTACAGAAATTCTAATAGTTATTTTGTTATTTCAAGTTTTTGTTAATATTGAGTTATGTCTGGTTCGTCAGATGGTATTTTGAATGGGAATATACAATCAGTCGCGTACCTAATGACTAGCTATACTGCAGGTTAATTTTGGGTTTAAAGCCCACGGCGCCATGGAATTTAATTCGGCATTTTGCAGTACTAGAGTGCAGAAAGTGTACTCACCCTCGACGCAGTTGGTGGAGAAGAAGGCCAGGTTCCGCGTCTCGAGCGGGTTGGGGTTGGTGTACTCGGGCGTGCGCGTCTGGGGCTCTGACTCGCCCGTGAGCGAGGAGTTGTCCACCTTGCAGCCCTGAGCGTGGATCACCCGCATGTCGGCCGGGATACGGTCGCCACCCTTCACCTCCACCACGTCGCCCACCACCACCTCCTCGGCAGAGAGGGTCAGCTTCTGGCCGTCGCGCAGCACGATGGCGTACTGCAAGAGTTCGATTATTAGTCCAGTCAAATTAGACATTAAAATCGCAAATCACGATGTAGTTCTGAATTTTTAACATGTTGTTTCGGTCCCTTAGGGCAGTGTAAATCTTAAGTTTGCACCTTTCTAAAACCTGTGCTCGCTGCGAAACTCGCGAAAAACTGTAAAATTTTCGGACATTTTTCAGTTTTTCCTTTATAACTCCTAAACTACGCAACTTTTGATTATACATGTGAATACGCATTTTAAAGAACACTAAATTTGCAATAATTTAAGCGCAAGTGGAGTTCTATAGAACAAATAGTTTAGGAGATATCGTACTTCAAAAAGTGGAGTTTTTTTGCGAAAAGTGAAAAAATTATGCTTCGATCATATTTTGGACCAAATATCGACAGAAATTCCTATTCTACAAGACAAAAAATGTACATGCAGTTACAATACATTTAATCAGCTTTCATTCAAGCCCAAACAGAAGTCTGTAGGTTTGATATTTCATTTACAATAGCGAAAAATAAATATTTAAAATTTTGAGAAATGAGCAAAATCGTTAAAAATTCAGAACTACATCGTGATTTGCGATTTCAGCTCTTTTTTTTTGCATAGACTGACTGGACTATATGGCGACGAGTTTAGGGCAACAAGAAATAACTCTCCAAGTCAAATGGATCACTAGAGATACGGCACAGTGTTGGTTGGGAGATGAATAGGGCAGTTTGGTATGTACTCATATTCTATCCTAAAATGAATTGTCGTAATGGCAGCAAGTTTTAACTCTTATTTAAAGCTATTTGCCTCAAATGGAGCCTGTTGCAACACGAAATAACTCTCCAAGTCAAAATCACTGGATACAGCCCCTTGTTGGTTGGAAGTTAAATGAAGCGGTTTCATCTTTCTCAAAAATCTCTCGTAAAACAAATTCTCGTTATCGGAGCATCCGTTATTTGGATCGGATTAAACCTGTTGCAACAAGAAATAACTTTCTAAGTGAAATAGATCAATAGATACAGCCCAGTGTTGGTTGATCGATAAATAGGGCGGTTTCTGATCTTTCTTTATATTTTTTGATAAAACTAATTTCCGTAATCGGAGATGGTTTAACTGCAAAGGGGAAATTTATTTGCTTTTAAAAGAAAAA
>JAXGGA010008905.1:0-54205 GCA_038373865.1 Uloborus plumipes
TTTTTTGGGCCTTCATTGAAAGTTTGAGAAGCTTTCTTTCGCCATCTTCTTTATGATTACTATCATTGTTACTGTTTCATAGCAACCACGGTTTATTATAACAATGGATTTCTTATTCAATCACATCAGCGTAAATTTAAATTTTTATGGTATTTGGCAAACGAGTTTTGGCAACGTTAGAATTGTTATTTTTTTTGAAATGTTGAAGAGATTGATCAAATTAGAGCCGCCATATAAACAAGCCGACGCATCAAGCTTGAGTTGGATCATTTTGAATCCATTTATTAACTTTTACTTTCAATTTTTCATGGTTGCCGAGCTAGGGTTACCAGAGTAAAGTTTCGGGCATTGCCAAGCTTTGCTAAATTCACTTGCCGCTAATCTTGCTCATGGTAAAAATTACCAAAACGCGATACTTGCCAGAAAAGACAACTGTCGTGTATATTAGTAATAAGTTATATCAGATTCTAACACGACAAATATTTATTTTGCACAATTACATGAACGACATAACATTGCAATTCTTTTCTTTTAGAACAGACAATTAAAACAACTGCAAGAACGTAACCATGGCAACCGCGGAATTCACACAGCTTGGTAAAATAGCTCGTTGCCAGGTTCAAGACACAACAGTCCCTCTGCGACTAAATGTAACGTTACAACTCAAGTCTTTTAGGTGCTTTCCGAATTCTGGTTGAGCGTCGCAATGGTACAGTAGTTGGAACTTCTGGGCTCGGCTCCGGTGTAGGAACAGGTAAAAGAACTGGTGAAGGTTCTGGCGCAGAAACTGAATGGTCGGACTTTTCTACCTCACTTGAATCAGATAAAGGCTCTGGTTCTTCCATACGATCCGGAATTTTAGGAACAGAATAATTAGGTGTTGGTCCAGTTGCTTCCAAGGATTGTCCACACTTCCTTAACTGGTCGACATGTCGTTTCCAGATTTCATTTCCAACTTGTACGCTATAGCTCAAAGATCCATCACGGTTTATTACAGTACCTATCTTCCATTTAGGTGGTCCTGCATAATTCCTTACAGATACCTTTTCCCCTTCGACAAACTCACGAGTCACTTCTGTCAAACAGTGAGAGCTTTGCTTTTGCATTACGTGTTCTCTTAAATTCGGTTTTAAAATATCGAGCCTAGTACGAATGCATCGCTTCAAAAATAAGAAACTTGGAGTTTCACCCGTTAACGAGTGTGGGGTTATACGATACTGCATTAAAAATCTTTGAAGTTTCACATTAATATCTCCAGGATCTCCTTGACTGGATTTCAAGGATGCTTTAAAAGCTTGAACTAATTTTTCTGCTTGCCCATTTGTAGCAGGATGATAAGGTGCAGAAGGTATGTGCTTAATGCCATTCATTTTCAGGAATTGACGAAATTCATAGCTAATGAAACTTCTACCATTATCACTCACCACAGTCAATGGAAGTCCATAATGGGCAAATAGAACTCTTAAGTATTCAATTGTTAAGCTCGATGTAATATTCTTCATTAGCATGACCTCTACCCATTTAGAATATGCATCTACAACTACTAAAAACATTTTCCCCATAAACGGACCAGCGAAATCAATATGGATCCTTTGCCACGGACCATTCGGCCATTCCCACGGATGTCGCCTATTTCTTGTTGGTTCATTTCTAGTAGACACACAGGCAGCACAATTGTAGACAAAATTAGTTATGCTTGAATCTATACCCTGCCAATAACAATAGCTACTTGCGAGGGCTTTCATTTTAACAATTCCTGGATGTCCTACATGAAGCTCTTCCAAGACAACTTTATGGTACTTTTCAGGAATGCAAACTCGATGACCATACATAATACATCCTTGTTGCAGAGAAAATTCAGCTTCTTTGCTTTTCCAGGGTAAAGGCAATTCAGTTCCAGTGCGTAAACTTTCATAAAGTGGAAACAGTTTACTATCAGATTTGGTCGCTTTAGCAATTTCACTAGCTGTAATTGGAAGCACTTCAACTTGTGAAATATTAGCTACATCTGCGTCTGTAACATGTGGTACATTCTCGGTTTTCAATGGCAATCTTGACAGAGCATCCGCGTTTCCGTGATCTTTAGTGTTTCGGTATCTGATGGTATAACTGAAAGCTTGTAAAAACAGTGCATAGTGAACCATCCTTGTAGCAGAAAGACATGGTAGACTTTTGTTTGGAGCAAAAATTGATACAAGTGGCTTATGATCAGTTACCAAGTGGAAATGACGTCCAAAAAGGTACTGATAAAATCTCTTCACTGCCCAAACAATACTAAGAGCCTCCTTGTCAATTTGAGAATAATTGCGCTCAGTTGCTGTCAGAGATCTTGAAGCAAACATGATTGGCTTCTCCGAACCATCTTCTAAAATATGGCTCAATACAGCTCCAATCCCTACTGGTGACGCGTCCGTTTGCAGTACAATGGGTAACTTTGGATTGTAATGACATAAAACTCTTCCGGATGATATCTCTTGTTTTAACATCCTAAAGGTGTTCTCGCATTCTGCGGTCCAACGAAATTTCGTTCCTTTCTTATGTAAATTATTTAGTGGAGCAACGCAAGTGGATAAATTAGGTATGAATTTTTCATAATAATTCACAAGTCCTAGGAAACTCTTTAAATCAGATGCATTCATCTGAACTGGCGCTTTCAAAATAGCTTCAATTTTTTCTTGAGTTTTGTGCAGTCCGAATTTGTCAATTTTGTGACCACAAAAGTTTACGGAATCTTCGAAAAATTCACTCTTGCTCTTGTTCACTTTAAGGCCATGTTCAGAAAGTCTCTGTAATACTTGCTCTAATCTTGTTAGATGTTCTTGATCGTTACAGCCCGTTACTGTGATATCATCTAAAAATACATGTACTCCTGGTATTCCGGATAACACTTGTTCAATACTACGTTGCCAAACAGCAGGTGCTAAAGCGATTCCATAGTTCATTCGTTTGTACCTAAATAGTCCTTTATGTGTATTTATAGTAAGTAAGTGGCGATCTTTTTCATCAACCTTCATCTGTAGATATGCTTCGGTTAAATCTATTTTAGTAAAAGTCTCTCCACCGGCTAAAGTAGCGAAAATATCTTCAATTCTAGGTAATGGATACTGCTCAATATTTAGTCCAGGATTTATTGTCACTTTATAATCTCCACAGATTCGCAACTTGCCGTTTTGCTTCACAACAGGTACAATTGGAGTTGCCCAATCACTATATTTAACAGGTTCGATAATATCTTCAGACACTAGTCTCGCAAGTTCAGCTTCTATCCGTTCTTTTAGAGCAAATGGTACTGGTCGAGGCTTAAAAAATACTGGCTTGAAACCAGGTTTCATCTGTAGACGACAGCTAAAGTTTTCTAATTTCCCTATTCCTGGAGTAAAAATTTGCTCATGTTTCTGTAATAATTTCTGTAAATTATTGCTGCGTAAGTCAGATTTATCAGCACGAACAGTCTTGATTTCTTTCCAGTCAAGAGAGAAACTCCTTAACCATTCTCTGCCAAATACTGCACTCACTCTTTCATTTACTAAATAAATCTTTTCGGTGCTACTTTGATTCTTATACCGAACTCTGACTCTAGCTTCTCCAGCGGGTATGATAACAGAGTTGTCAAAATTACGAAGTATCAAATTTGTCGGTTTAATTGCTATCGACGGACACAAATTCTTGAAATCAGTTACGTTCATACACGTGACTGCAGCCCCAGTATCTAACTCAAGGTCGCATTTTTGATTCTCTATAAAAATTCTCAATAAAATCCTATCTCTTGCGCGAGCTTTAGATTTAACATTAAGAACAAGGACACTGTCAGAACAGGACTCAATTTGTTTCACAGGCTCAGTTCGTTTTTTCCTTGAACTACAAACTTTCGCCAAATGTCCTTTCTTTTGACAATTTCGGCATTCTGTATCTTTGTGTTTACATTCATGAGCTAAATGTGATGCGCTGTCACATCTATAACATTTGCGAGATAATTTTCCTGCTTTTCTTTGAAATTCCGGTTTTTTAAATTTATTCGGAACAGTCTTTGAAACTTTATCTTCGGAAGCATACAGTTTATTGACATTTTCAGCTTTATTCTGAATTTCATACACATCACGTTGAGCCGATTCCATTGCAAAAGCAATTTTCTTTGCCTTGGCGTAAGTTAAGTTATCTTGCGCCAACAGATTTTTCTGAATATTTTCGTTTCGTATACCCATGACTAGTTTATCTCTTAGCATGGTATTTAAATTGTCGCGAAAATTACAGGTTATCGACAGTCTTTGTAATTCAGCACAATACATAGAAATATTCTCACCTTGTAACTGATTACGTTTGTAAAATCTGAAACGTTCAGTCATCTGCAATGGTTTTGGATTCAAATGTCCAGTTAATAATTTTACAATGTCATCATATACCAGATCAGAAGGAACTTTGGGCGTAGCCAAATTCTTCAGTAACTTATAAGTAGCGGCTCCCATGTAGCTCAAAATGGCTGGTACCTTCTTAGTCTCTTCTATCTCATTCACTAAGAAGTAAGATTCAAGTCGTTCCACGTAACTTGGCCAATCTTCCATCGCAACATCAAAAGATTCAAAATTAATGTTTGAAGATCCCATCTTATCGTCGCCAACTTCTTGTCGTGTATATTAGTAATAAGTTATATCAGATTCTAACACGACAAATATTTATTTTGCACAATTACATGAACGACATAACATTGCAATTCTTTTCTTTTAGAACAGACAATTAAAACAACTGCAAGAACGTAACCATGGCAACCGCGGAATTCACACAGCTTGGTAAAATAGCTCGTTGCCAGGTTCAAGACACAACAACAACCATTCATCAACCGACTGAAAATACATAACACGCGCTGGATCCAAAGTGGTGAAACTTAATCTTGATGCGTCGGCTCGTCTATATAGGGGCCTTAGATCAAATTAAAGTTATTGTGGTGTGATTTCATGTTGCGCATGGTTTAAATAAGGTTTTGATGATGTGATGATGTCTCGTCTAAATAGGGTTACGTTGTTTTAAATAAATTACGGTTGTTTTAAATGCGTAATTGCAACCAAGGGCATAAAAATGCTTTTCGAGTTTCTCTAAATAAGTACTTTGAACTTAAGAAAAAAACACGATTTTACAAACCTCTTTTTTTTTTAACCGAGCTGGGCTCGGTCGCCAGATACTTTTTCACTTAGAACCATTATTAATGGCACGTGAATTTGACAAATCTTGGCAATAACTGCTAACCTTAGCTCCGTAACAATGAAAAATTGGAAGCGAAAGTAAATAAAGTTGCATCCAAAGTAATTAGAGCCGCTATATAGGTAGGCCGACGCATCAAGCTTAAGTTTCACCGCTTTGGATCAACTTATTTTTTTTTACTTTCATTTTTCATTGTTGCAGAGCATGGGTTACCAGAGCAAAGTTTCCGGACATTGCCAAGCTTTGTTGAATTCATGGGAAAAGTTACCCAAACGCGATAACTCGCCAATAAAAACAATCGCTCAAACACGAGCTGGATCCAAAGTGGTCAAACTTAATCTTGATGCGTCGGCTCGTCTATATAAAGGGCCTTAAAAGTGGTGAAACTTGAGCTCGATGCGTCAGCCTGTCTTTTTAGCGGCTCTACTGCAGATGATATAATGACTGCTGGAAAGTAAATTATTTCATTTGATAAGTTTTAACCCATTAATGCCTAGCGTCCCTTTTTAAGGACGGTCCAAAAAAGGGTCTGAATTTCCCTAAAACAAACATTTCAACCAAATAATAGTGTTCAGTTAGTACCTCGGTATTCTTTCAACTCGTTATTAACAGATTGCAGCACATAACCATTGTAAAGTGTGTTCCGTAGCAGTTTTAATATGACATTAATCAAAAATGACATCGTTCACAATCTCGAGAAAAAAAGCTAAGTTTTCAAAGTCATTCCCAGCTTCCCAGTTTATGTTAATTGCTGATTTTATTTATTCTTATAAAATGTCTTTTTAAATACTATATCGTAGGCAGAAAAAAAAGAATTTAAAAAAAGTATGTACCCTCTGGGGTCTATCGTAACTTTTAAGGGACGATTTTTCTTTCCTTAATAAAACAATTATTTTTTACATGATATTTTTTGAATTATTTTTCCTGTCCATTAAACACTGTTTGTAACCAGTGTACAAAATATCTTTGGAAAAAAAAGTCAGGCATTAATATGTTAATTTTAGGCCTTTTTTGCTCTTTTGAATAGATAACTCATTGCTGCGGTAAGCCACAGTAGGTAATCGATAATAATTACCTCAAGCAGAAAAAAATCTATCGAAAATTTGTGATTTATGAAAATAACATTTACAAAAACCTATACACTAAAATCAATTTTCTGCAAACACCAATAACTAATTATTTTCATAAGAAATAAGTCTCATCACCTTTCAATTTGCATTAATCCACTTAGTTGGAAATTCGTAGATAGTGCTAAGAATTAACCATTCTTGTGATTCAGCTTGATTAAACCTTTTTAATTAAATATCTCGTTAGAAACATTTTGATTAGAAGTTCTGAAAAGAGGAATGCTATGTTACAGCTAATTAAAACCCAACAGGTATTAAACAGGTTAAGGTATAGCTTTCTCTGGAATAAATAACGTTAACTATTAATATTCTTAAATTCGTAGGGTATTCTCATGCATGTAATAAACTTTTTTTATCTCTTTGTCTCTTGTATTGCAGTTATAGAATATTACCAATTTTGCTGTTTTCAAAATAAAGAAATAAATAAAATCAATAAATAAGTAACAAATATCTTCTACTATCATTTTTCATATCGTCGGTGCATTCATCTAATATCTTTAAACGAGAAATTCTTGTATATATTTCGGATCTCGAAAACGGCTCTAACGATTTTGATAAAATTTTGCATTTAGATAAAGTTTTGGTTTTTGAGTTCATCTTCGTCGGCGTTTTTTCTGTAGAAACGCGATTTTCCACAAAAAAAACCCCGTTTTTTGTGCCTTCATTTAAATTTTGAGCAGCTTTCTTCCACCATTTTCTTTATGATTACTATCATTGTTACTGTTTCATAGCAACCACGTTTTATTATAACAATTGGATTTCATATTTAATCACATCAGCGTAAATTTAAACTTTTATGGTATTTGGCAAACGAGTTTTGGCAACACGTTCGAATTGTTATTGTGTTTGAGATGTTAAAGGCCTACTGGAGAAAAGGGACTCTGCATCCATTCTCACCAACCCCTTCCGCGCTTTCGGCGCCAAATAAAATGAAATGGAATGAAAAAATGTTAAAGAGATCAATCAAAATACAGTTATTATGGTGTAATTTTACGGTGCGCATCGTTTAAATAAGGTTGTGATGATGATGTCTTGTCCAAATAAGGTTGTGTTATAAATGCGTAATTGCCACCAAGGGCTTAAAAATGCTTTTCGAGTTTATCCAAATTAGTACTTCGAACTTTAGGAAAAAAAAAAAAAACCACGAACTTACAAACCTCTTTTTTTTAACCGAGCTGGGCTCGGTCCCCAGGTACTTACCTCATATACTGATACCTACTTTATTAAACTACAAGTAAAATATTGAAAACTGAAGCTCTTTTCATGCTTTGTTTTCATCGAAAACTAAACAAGCAAGTGTAAACTAAAGTAAAAGAGATGAAAAAATTGCAAAGTATTGAAAAACTAATGATTTGCAGATATTGCTGCTTACCAGGATGGGCTGTAATGTATGAAATATCGCACATTTAGTCTGGTGATGTAAAAGGGAATCGAGTATTAAAATAATAAACAAGACCATTTTATAAGGTTGATTGGAGGAAAGGGCCGTATCATGTGATTCGCTCACAAGCATCAACAAAAATAGCTAACCAATCAGTTAGACCGGTGGTAAAAAATTATTTTTCAAAGCGAACTATATTTTCACCAATCACAAAAATCCATATTTTGTGAATAGATTGAATTTTTAAAAATAAAACCAATGAGCTATTTTATGTACCATAAATTAAAAACTACGCATTTTCCCCCATTCTGCCTTAAACTTTTTGGGCTTTAAATTTATATTTTGATTTATATTTTTAGTCTCATCCTCAGTAAAATAGTCGGGAGAATAGTAAAACGATTATTTTGAAAAATCCTGCAACTAAGTAGACTATCAAAAGAAAACATTATCTTTGTTTTCAAAACTGACGATGTGAGTTAAAAACAATGAATTACGACTCTTTTGGTAAATTGTAACCGACTATTGTCCTAGTTATGCGACTGAACAAACTCAACATGGTAAACTATCATCAACGCGATAATGCCTACTTTTCGGTAGTTAACGCACTACGAGATGAAAAATGCAGTACTAAAAAGTGACTCTATTTTTAATAACCCCTCTCATTAACTGTTTTATTTCTCTTTATTTCCCTCGGTCACAAATTCTTTTCGTGATATATCACGTTGATGGCGAGGAGCGGAACGGTGCGCATAGCAGATGCGCAAAGTTATAGCACTGATTAAACAAATCTCTCGAAGGGAAAAGTTTGAAGTGAAGTTTATTAAAGACTTCAGACGATATTTAAAAAAATTGCGGAGAGCCGTTCCAGTTTGGTGTGAATCTGGTGATACTTTTGGAAGTAAGGATCTTTTAAGGTGTTTTATTCAATTTCCTTTTTTGTGTATGGTGCCAATTTGAAGCACAATTGCTTACTCATTTTTATAAAGTAAAATATTCATGCAAAGTCTCAATAACATTAATTTTTTTTTCTCTTATTTTAATATTTTTGAGCATTATTGGCAATATGCCCGTGTGTCATTCTCACAGAAAGAGTGCAAATCACGACCAAATGTTAATTTTGTTTTAATAATTTCAGTAACTTTCGCGAATTAATAACATTTCCCTTGATTCATTTCTTAATTGCGCACGATTAAGATTCTACGCAATTACCGAGTTGTACATAAGTAACAATTAGTACCATTTTTGGTTAAAAAATGCTCTGCTTATCAACAAAAAAGAGAATATTACGTGCTCCTTCTTCAAAGGGTCCTTTATTATTAAAAACTGTGAGTATCTATCTATGCATTTCTCTATCTATCGATCTATCTGCCTATTTATGTCATCTTACTTCTCCCGAACGCCAGTGAATTGATCATCGAACCAGGTATCGATATATTCGTAATGTTTCTAGGCTCATGTTTGGCTAATTTACATAATTCTACGATTTTAATTAATGGAGATAATTAAAAATGTCTTTTATTCTCTCCCCTTTCTTCGGTCCTTGTGATCTGGTATTCAACTTCTCCTTCATCACTCCTTTTGAAAGTCAGACGCCATTTTAGTCATTCTTAGAGACGGAAACTGCCAGAATGCTTTTCTCGAGTGGAAGTAAAATAACTAAAAGTCCAGCCAAACTAAGGAAAAACTACTCTTAACATGGCCAAAATTGCAACAGAAGGTTTTTCAATTGTTTTTACATCAGTAACTCTTGCAGAATAACCTACCCAAAATCGGACAAAATCGAATCACTGCAACATCTCCAAAATCAGATTTGAAAAAAAAAAAAAAAGGGGGGGGGGAGGGGATGGTAGGCTAGTGGCAATTATCTTCAAAATAGGTAAGCTAGTATTTTTCTTTAAAACATATAAAAAACCAAATTTCGCCTTCTCAAATGGAATAATAGCAGAAGAAGCGTCTTGGTTAATATTTATGTCACAAAAATGAGTTAGAATCTCGATAGCCTGTCACTTGGATAATTTGACCATCCCGTTAAGTCGACGCATTTCTGTTTAGTACAATATAATGTTCATATAGGTTGAAAAATATAATGGTTACGCGACATGGCGCGCGGTTGGTGAAAGGCAATTATCCTCAGTCGATTACTATATAAGCTAGAGGTCAGAAAGCCCCCAGTGCTTTTTTTTTCCAAATCATTAATTACGAAAGAGTAAACATGTTAAATACATATTATTTTCAAGCAATTAAAACTGTTCCGATCACTTTAACGTTTCACGAATGCTTATTTCTTGTTCACTTTGATAAGGATAATAAATACTACAGCAACATTTTGAATTTTAGAACACACTCAACACTAACTCGTTGGTCCCCTAAAAGCTCAATTCAAGCAGGAATTGATTATGCATTCCTACACCTTAGACTGCTCGCTTCCACGAACCACTAACGATCATTAGGTGTAAAGGAACGAACATTCCCCGGACCCTCCCCTTCCTAGTTCCTGTAAAATTCAGAAAGGGTGGAAATTGATTTCTGCTGCTGGCACTTTGCCTGTTCATGCATTTATCAGCCGTCTTCAAGTTGTGTCCTTAGAAATCCTCTTTATGGAGTATCTTTTATAAGGTTATTTTTAAGACAGAAATTTATTTCTTGTGTCGAAATGGCAACAATTAATTTATTTTTTAACCGAAGCAAAGAAATCTGCCGATGGACAAAGTTATTTGAAGTGCTTGCTAATTGTCACTGCTTTGAAGTGGACTTTTTCACCCTTTATGTCCCAAATTAATCCATTAATGCCTAGCGTCCCTTTTTAGGGACGGTCCAAAAATTGATCTGAATTTCCCAAAAATGAACATTTCAACCAAATAATAGTGTTCAATTAGTACCTTGGTATTGTTTCAATTCGTTATTAACAGATTGCAGCACTTAACCATTGTAAAGTGTGTTCTGTAGCAGGTTTAATATGATCTTTATCACATCGTTCACAATCTCAAGAAAAAAAAGCTAAGCTTTCAAAGTTATTCCCAGCTTCCCAGTTTATGTTAATTGCTGATTTTATTTCTTATAAAATGTCTTTTTAAATATTATATCGTAGGCAGAAAAAAAATTTAGCAAAAAAGTATGTACCCGCTGGGGTCTATCGTAACTTTTAAGGGACGATTTTTCTTTCCTTAATAAAAAAGGTTATTTTTTACATGATATTTTTTTATTATTTTTCCAGTCCATTAAACACTAATTGTAACCAGTATACAAAATATCTTTGGGAAAAAAATTCAGGCATTAATGGGTTAATTTAGCAATGAATTTATCTACTTATATTAAAAACTGAGTATCTTTCTAACTATCTTTCTATCTTTCTTTCTATCTTTCTATGTCACGCTTATTTCTCCTGAACGCCACTGAACTGAAAGTCGAACCAGGTACCGGTAGATAGGTAATTTTTCAGGCTTCATTAGTTTCAATCTATATAATTATACGATTTTAATTAGCGAAGATATCAATTAATAAGTAGTCAAATTTAAAGCGATTAAGTCTAATAAATGATTAAACTTCCAAGACATTTTTTCTTACCGTTGCCATTTTGAATTAAAACGTTAATTAAATTATTGAACTATTTAAAATTCCAAGATATTTATTTCTTTCCGTTACGATTTTAAGGCAGGAATTCAAGTGAAACACGGACGATCGCAACTCACCAATGCAATCGCAAATTCCAAAATTTGGATTCAAGTGAAACGAATTCACTTGAATTCGACTTACAGTAGCGGTTGCAATATGCGATCGCCTCGAAGCGACTGCAATGGTGTTTCACTTGAATTCGGCCCTAAATTAAAACGTTAATTAAATTGAACTTTTTAAAATGAAAGAGTGTTATCTTTTTCCATTGTCATTTTAAATACGTGTTATAACAAAGTTCTAACAATTGTTTTTATTCTAATTATTAATGACATATTTTTTCTCAGGTACCATTTTGAAAATGTGTTTTTAAATAAAATTGCAATTGCTGTTTTTAGAAGGGACTTTTTCTGGCTTCGATCCAAATATTAAAAGAACTTTTTCGTTTAGAATTTTGCAATTAATTTTACCGAAAGAAAGCGGTTTGGAAATAATTGTTTTTGGAAAGGAATTTTATTTGTTATTTAGGGAGAGTGCTAAGTATGCGCTACTTGACATCGTCTTTATTTTTGAGGAAGCATGTGCAAATAATTCGATTGATTCTTTGATGCAGGAAAGCTTTTTAGCGAGCCGCTTTAGCGGGGAGTAGTTTATTAAACTTTTCCTTGGTACTTTAAAGGCGAGCCGCCTTGGCGGCGAGTAGTGAATTGAAACTTTCCTCGCTACTGTAAAGGCGAGCCGCCTTGACGGCGAGTAAACTGTTTAAACTTTCCTAATTTCTTTAAAGGCGAGCCGCCTTGGTGGCGAGTAGTTTTCTCAAACTGCCTTCACTACATTACAGCCCGTGCAACGCCGGGCTACGCAGCTAGTCTACTTATATTAAAAACTGAGTATCTTTCTAACTTTCTATCTTTCTTTCTATCTATGTCACGCTTCTTTCTCCTGAACGCCACTGAACTGAAAGTCGAACCAGGTACCGATGGATAGGTAATTTTTCAGGCTTCATTAGTTTCAATTTATATAATTTTACGATTTTAATTAGCGAAGATATCAATTAATAAGTTGTCAAGTTTAAAGCGATTAAGCCTAATAAATGATTAAATATGAAATCCATTTTTGCAAAACGTCGTTGCTATGAAACAGTGATAACAATGATAATGAGAATTCTGAATGAAGGCTTAACTAAATCAAACACGAAACTCATAAGCGGGCCACTACGTAGTATTTTTATCGCTAGCTACTGGTAATATTTTGAAACATTCATTTGTTGAAAAGCCATCCACAAATATCTGTACCTCAGAACCAGATCGACGTAAGTCCAAAAATGGCCATTTTCACTTTTTTGCTTCATTGTATGTAGAATCTTATTCCACATCGACTCATTAAAACAGTCTTCTATAAAACAAATTCCGTCACAATTATTTAGCAGCGTGAAAAGAGCGCGAGTCCCATCCTTTGCATGTATCCGACAAACTTTGTCACCCTCTACTGCAAAATGGCGAAAATTGACTTACGTTAGTCTGGTTCTGAGGTACAGATATTAAAAACTGAGTATCTACGTCTGCTTCTTTCCCTTGAGCGAGCATAACTTGCTGTAACTTTCCTCACCATTTTGAGGGCGCGAAGCATCTCAATAATTCGAATGATTTTTTTGATGCAGGAAAAAAGTGAAAGCGTGAAGCGCCTGTTAGCGAGCCGCCTTGGCGGCGAGTAATTTTTTTGAAACATTCTTTACTACTTTAAAGGCGCGAAGCGCCCGTGCAACGCCGGGCCACGCAGCTAGCTGCTTGGGCATTAGCGGGCCACGTACGTAGTATGTCTTAAAATCTTATGAAAATTGAATTGTATCAAATATTATCACATCAGAATGAGGTAAAAGTTGGGTGGCGGGGGGACATTATGCATCAACATGCCGCAGGAAGCTAATCTAGCTGCCCTGGCAGCTAGTATATATATATATTTGGTTTTTGTAATTGAAAATACACCAAACAACATTTTTACCAAGTAAATAAATTTTGAAGATCAGTTGGGTCTAAGGCCCCCTATGCCTTAGCATGGGCGCCCATATGCGAAATTTTAAGGGGGGGCTCAGATTTTCCTCAGAGTTTACAGTTTGAAGATATATATGTGTGTGTTTCCTTGATTTACTAAGAATATGAAAGTACTAGACTCGTTTAGATTTTGACCGCTTACAGATAATGCATGTAATGTGTATCTGAAGACCGTATATAGAAAACATTTTAGGGAGGGCTCACTTTGTACATTGACCAAAAACGCACATTTTTGTGTGTTATGAGTCTTTTTCTCGTTCATCCCCTCCTCCCTGTTGTTTCTCGTGTGTGTTTTAATTTTATTTTTGTTGTTTTTTGTTATGGTTTTGACTGACCTTTATTGGAGTTGGGGTATCAAAAGAGAGATACAATGGACTCTTTGAAGTGAGGTAGAATATTCATAATTTTTGGGGGTCCGGGGGATTCTTCCTCGGGGAAATTTTCGAAAAAAAGTTTTCAAATTCTGAATTTTGAGGCCTTGTATGGGGCAGTTGGGGCTTCAAAACTATGTGGGAATACAGGCAAACAAAACATTTATAAATGTTCTGCACATTCATTTGCAAATTAAGATCAATCAATTTTTTTTTTTTTTTTTTGTAGTTTTACAAACGATTGATATTAAGAGCCATTATTTTGAAAATCAGACAAAAAACGGAAGTTTCGGCAGTGACAATTTTGATTTGCCTCATTTTTTTAAATGTGAAAATAGGTCAATAGAAATGGACATTCTGAAGTTTTTAGCCCCCCCCCTCCCCCCCCCAAAAAAAAATTTGTTCTCTCAGTAAAAATTCCCAAAGTCTGATGTTTCGCAGCTTTTTTTGATAAAACGACTGAAAGACGCATTTCAGTGTGCTGTAGTTTTTTACAGAAACGCCACCTGAAATTTATGTTTACATTTATTGATTGTAAAGTGTCTGGTTATGACGATTTTATAGTTATTTGGGTTGGGGGTTGTTGCTTTCTTTAGTTAAGCGGCCGCAAAGTAGGATTTTTAGTTCACTTTCGCTCAACTTTAAACTGCGTTATTTCCCCCAAAAAGCAAATCCCCGAGTTTTTTTTTTAACATATACTGAAAATTTATACTATGAAGAGAATATGTGGAGCAAAAATTGTTTAATGTTTCATTGTTTTGATTAGAAAAAGACTGATATTTTTACAAATTTTCAAAATTTATGGTATTTTTGATCGCATTTAACTCAAAACTACAACTCTAGAAAAAAATAGTTTTTATGGATTATGAAACCTACAAATGTGTCGAATTGCGTAAAAAAGAAAGAAGCGTGGGATCTCTTCATAGTATAAATTTTCAGAAAATGTTAAAAAGATTTCGGGGGGTTGCTTTTTGAGGGAAGTGGACTAAAAACCATATTTTGCGTCGGCTTAAGTATAGAAAGCAACAATCCCCACCCAAATAACTATGGGTTCCTCATAACCAGACACTTACTTACCAAAAAAGAGCTGCGAAACATCAAACTTAGGGAATTTTTACCGAACGAACAAAATTGGGGGGGGGGGGGGGGGGCTAAAAAAACTGAATGTTCACTTCTCATGACCTACTTTCACGTACAAGTTTAAAGATTTCTCGTAGTTTAGGTTTAATGAACTTTGTGTCAAATTTAGTTCCTGTAAATGTTTTGTTCATCCTATACTTTTCTATGATCTACTCAGTTATTAATTATGGTATACTTACCTGGGGTCAAACAACTAAAAATAATTTAAACAGAATTAATGTTTTAATAAATAGATTTCAAAGAATTGTTAATAGGACTAATAGATTTGGTAACATAAATAGAAGTTTTTTAATGAACGCTGAACAAATTTATAATTATAATATTGGTCTTTTTATGTATGATTCAGTCCATAATGGGTTTAATTTGGAAATAGTGGAAATGCGAGAAATAGTTCATAATTACCATACTAAGCATCGTGATGATCTTTTACCAATTTTTGCAAAAACAAATTTATTATTCAATGGCATTAATTCCTATGGACCGAGATTCTGGAATTCTCTACCAAACAGCCTAAAATGCATAAACAGTAGAAATTTATTTAAAAACGGTTAAAAAATATTATACTTAGTCGACGCGGTTCAACAGTTCCTGTTCAATGTACAGTATGGCTAAGCTGTTAAGCCTCTCTTCTCCCATTTTACTACGTAAATAATTTTTTACTCTTTTTAAAACAGAAAACGATCTTTCACCTGATGCATTTGACATAGGTATTGTCAAAAATATTTTCAAAAGTGTCTCCATGTTCGGAAATACGCAAGACATCCTTCTAGCAACTTGATAAATATTATGACACGAGAGACAGAAATTGTTTGAATTTTCAGATGTACTTTTGAATGAGTCCTCATTTTCTTTCAGAACAAAATGATCAAATTCATCTTCTAAAGTGCAAGCATCAATGTGATTGCTATACATGTTCTTTAAACGTTTCAGTGATTTTTTTCTTTTTTCTAGTGAAGTGTTTCGCTCAAAGAAGATTTGAACTTCTTTCTTCATCTTCTTTCAAGCACAACATATTTTTCAGCTCTTAGTGATAGCTGTGCTTTTGTACTGTCACATATGACAAGAAAAGAATTCACTATGAAATGGTTTCTTTTCGAACCGGGGGTAGTTTTTGATCAGTTTCCCAACTCACCGCCTGAAACAGCACTTAATAGTAAAAAATGACCAATAGTATAAAACGCATAAAATCCTTTAAAAGAAATAGTGCATAGATTTAAAAAATGATTAGCGAAAGAGTAATATTCAGGTCATTCAGTTTATTCATAATTTATTTATTCGATAAGAAATATAATTGAAACATTTTTCAAGTTGTTTCAAAAAGGTATTTAATGATTTTCGAAGATTCTAGAACAGGGCTGGACCGTCTCCTCCCCCCCCCGAAACCCGAAATGTTTTGTAATGTAAATAAGAAAAAAAAGTTTTTTTTTTTTTTTTCTAAAAGCCAAAAAAAGCCTCGTTATCTAGCCATCTTCAGATCAGCCCACTCTTTATTGTAACCGCTAGTCCTCAAACATGGGGGAGTTTCCCATGCAAATGCTTCGTCAGTTGACATACGCGAATCTGCCTTTTTTACTATGGAAGAATGTAGGAAGAGACACAATTTTATAATTCTGAAGGCGCTTTCAGTGCAGATTAGAGTTATTAAAATTTGGCATTTTTAATAACTGATTCATTTATGGGTGAAGAAGAAATGTTTTCCGAATAAATAGTACTAAAAGCAAAAAAAGTACCAATTTCCAAGGGGGGGCTCGAGCCCCCCCTTGCCCCCCCCTTATGGGCGCCCATGCTTACACCTATTTAGTAGCTTTCTAGGATCGATTCCCTATCACAATATCATTAAAAATTCAGTGGTATTTATAGACATTTGGTTTGAAACTTCGTCCAAGTTATTTCTTGTCACCCTGTATACGCCCTTCTCAAATTTTTCCTTAGGAAAGAAATATAAGTGTTCAGCTAATATTAGTCACTAGTTATTTATCTTTTGAAATTTGCTTTGCTTTTAGTTAAAACTATAAACTAATTTTGGAAAAAAATAGAACCGACTTCAGTTGGAAATTGCTCTAAAAAGTAAAAAATAATTTTTTTCTTTGAACACCATCGAAACTACTTTTAAACATAAGTTTTGAAGTCCGCGCAAAAACAATGTGTAGAATCATACGCAACTATAATTCAACTATATAAATTTTAATGGATCCAGGTTCTTTAAAAGCATTCGCATACATTTCATTCATTACCACACATTCGTGTAATGGTACAAATATTCTGCTTTTAATTTTCAATGGTTTCTCCGAAAATTGTTGGCAAAATATGGTTAAATATCATTTGACATATCGTTTTTGCGCCGACTTCAAAACTTATGTTTAAAAGTAGTTTCGATGGTGTTCAAAGAAAAAAACTATTTTTTACTTTTTAGAGCAATTTCCAACTGAAGTCGGTTCTATTTTTTTCCAAAATTAGTTTATTTTATTCTTTTTAGTGTAAGTGTACTTATGAAATAAGGTAATGTTTCCATTACGGAACTTCGCCTAATTTTCTTAAGTAAATGCTCCATAAAATAAACTGAAAAAAAAAGGGAAGAAACTATCAACGCGTCTAAAATTATAAACGATTGACACTAAAAAATAATCTTTGTTATTATCTGGTATTTATTTGTGTACTAGCTTAATCAAAGCCATTTAAATATCAACGGTTTGTCAACTAATTTATATTTCAAAGCAATTCTAGTTTCTCGTTGTTTATAAGATTTTAACACATACTACGTACGTTACCGCTAATGAGTTTCATGTTAGATTTAGTTAAGCCTTGGTTCAAATTTTTCATCATGATTACTATTAATATTGCTGTTGCGAGGCAAAAAATTTTTGCAACAATGTATTGAAAAGTTAATCATTTAATGGGGAAATGACATGAAATTTACTGTTTTCCATTATAACTTTTTTTCTAGTAAACAAATATCGTCATATGAGTACATGGTATCTAAGTTACACCATTTCCTATCGATTTAAAAAAAAATCGTCCAAATCGCTTCAGTAGATCAGCTGTTATGTGCGAACAAACAAAAAAAAAACATACGCTTTGAATTGATAACCTCCTCCTTTGTTGAAGTCTGTTAAAAAGTTAAGTTAGTATGACTTCAAATTCTACGTTAACTCTCGGCGGAAAAAAGACTTGGATATTTATTAAGTAGCTGCAATGACTGAACTGATGTTATGTACACAATAGGGTGGTCCTTATTTTCGAAGGTCAAAAATATTGTGGTCTCACCCCTTAATCTGGTTCCATTTGGGGAAAAAAGGAATCACCTAAAATTTTGGCTCATTTAAACAATATTTAGAGGTAGCTCAATGACGCTGAACTTTCACATAAACGTTAATTTTCTGGCGATTCTGAAGTTTTTTTAAAATTATTTATTTATATGTATTTACATGTTTATATGTTATTTTCATGTTTTTTATATTGTATTTATATATTTATTTATTTATAATACAAAACATAGCTCTCTTAAATTTCAAGTAAAAGACTAAAAAAAAGGTAACGCTTCACGAGATTGATCTCCTCCGCAGCGAGAGTATCACGTGCAAAAATGCGTATGACTCAACCTACAGAAAGAAAAAGTACGAGGAGAGAGTGAAGTATCGGTTGCATTAACACCTTCTTCGGATGATGATGATACGATGGAATCTATGACATTGAAAAAAGAAATAAATCACAAGCAGATCTTTCGTGCTCAAAACCTTTCAAAAGAAAACGATTTAATGTCCTGACACCACCATTGTCCTCTGCACTAGATCGTGCAAAGGAATCAGATCGTAATGCAGTATACCTTACTGCAGAAACTGCAAGGAACCTAGGTCACAACATTGAAGAAAATTCTGTCAATAGATTTTCCATTCGAAGGCTTAGAAAAGAGAACCGAGCTGAGCAAACTCATAAACTTAAGAAAGAATTTCAAGTGCAATTTCCTTTAACTGTTTATTGGAATGGCAAACTTTTGCCTGAGTTAATGGGCAAAGAAGTCATACAGGGCAAACCAAACCGAGAAGATCTTGCAATCATCCGGGCCCTAAATGATGGCGCTTACTACTTACAGTTGGCAAGGTACTATCAGGAACTGGAGAAGCTGTCACATCTAGGGCATGGCAAGTAGAGTAAGAGCAATGTGTGCTGATACAACAAGCTCAAACACAGGTCAAAATAAAGGTGCATGTTCTCTTCTCGAGCAGAAAGTTTAAAGAGAACTGTATTGCGCATGTCATCATAATGTTATGTAACTAATCATTCGATCAGTTTTGGTGTCTGCATGGGGTCAAGCTCTCATTCTGAAATTCCAATTTTTAAAAGATTTCAACCATCATGGAAATTAATTAACATAGAAAAAATCCAAGTTGGAATAAATGATGAAGTTGTTGCAGGTTTTGTTCTTGATATTAAAGATAGTTTGCTTGCATTTTGTTATGAGTATTTGTAAAATTTTCAGCCAAAAAAGTATTGCAAGAAAATCCTTGAATTAGTCATAACATTTCTTGGAGGCGTTTCTCTACAGGGGTAAGATTTTTGGCACCAGGGGCTGTTCATCATGCTCGCTGGATGTCAAAAGTCATATATAGCATGAAGATAGGGATGTTTAAATCGCAGTTCAAGCTCACAGCAAGAGAAAAGAAAGGTTTATGTTGTATTTGCATATTTATTGCTAGAGTATATCTTAAAGCTTGGGGGTGGAGGGGGGAATTGGAATATCTGCTCTGGTAGCATCTGATACACCCTATAATGACTTTCAACAACTAAATACACTCTTGTATTATTCACATATAAATATCAATATTTCAAAAGCTACATCTCAATAATTCGCGAAACATCTTTGGTTTGAAGAGCTATTAGCACTAGCTATATTCAACAATAATGTGCGTTTTTCTACAAAACGCCATATGGTGAAAGCTATGAAAGATGTAAAAAGTCAAAATAATCCTCCAGAACGAGCTACTATAAATTTGAAAACGTTCAAAGAAAAAAGTTTGAGGACTTTTTTACAAAAAGATCAATTAAGTTTGAACAGATAGGAATTCCACAGATGAGGGTTTGAAGTTCCAGACTAGATTTTCATCCAGGTTCAAAAATCATAAAATCAATGATGATCATAAATGGTTGTGCTGAACGTGGTATAGCACTTATTCAAGAGTTCGGTGGTTTATTAACAAAAGATAAGTGTTGGGTGTTAGTTATTCCAGTTCTTAATACAATAAGGTTGAGGAGCACCGAAAAGAATATCCAAACAGTCACAAACAAATGCTGTTAAGCGTCAAATCATCTATGGCAAAACAATGTTCCTACTTTTTATTGTGTTTAATCCAATTCTGTACACATTTTCTTAACTCATATCTATCTTTTATAACAACATAAAGTGAAAGAATTTTAAAATTGCTTTGTTTTATTTTCATGCTATTATTGACTTATTAGCCTATGTACGATGCTCCTTATAAAACTAGTGGACTGTAAAGTTTGTAAATAATACATCCAAGTAAAAACAACTTCGGTTTATTATCATGTCTAAACCAACAGAAAGTAATTCAACATAAATGAAACATAACAAAAACTAACGGAACTGACAACTGAAGTAGAACAGAAACTGAACAAGTTAAAAGAATCAACAGTTTTTATAGCTTTAAGGCACGTATGCGCTTCTTTCTACGCATACGGCCGATGCGCCCTCTTGGCCTAATTATGCAAAGGATTTAACATTCCCCGCCATTGAAATTACAATTTCAATACAATATTACAAAACAAATACAAATAATCATATAAGAACAATTCAAACAACCTTTACTTAACAATAAAAATAGCAAACAATTCTTGGTTGCAAAACTATACTTATTAATCTAAATATTTTCTTCCACTGGAAGAATGCAAATATCCCTAACATTTCTTGTTAGTGTATTTCCACTTGGCGAACATAATTTTACTACCCTTACTCGATTATCACGACCAAGGTTAGTCTCAATAATTCTACCTACACTCCATTTTGTTGATGGCAAATTTTCTTCTCGAATGAGTACAAGAGTCCCTACTTTAACATCATTTTTAATAAATTTCCATTTATTTCTTTCCTGCAAATGACTCAAATAATCCCTTTTCCACAATTTCCAAATTCGTTGACTAAATTTAGTAATTTTTTGCCACTTAGAAAAGGTATTTTCATTAACTTCAATTAAATGTGGTTCAATTAGGGTCGTGATAGGTCTGCCAATCAGGAAATGCCCTGGTGTTAATACTTCAAAATTGTCCATGTCGGAGGACAAGGGTGTGAGAGGCCTGGAATTCAAAACACCTTCTATTTCAGATAAAATTGTAATAAATTCTTCTAACGTTAAATTTTGATTTCCTATCACTCTTTTTAAATGGAATTTGAACGACTTTACCCCCGCTTCCCAGATGCCACCAAAATTGGGTGATTTTGGGGGAATGAAATTCCACTCAATACTTTCTGTTAATAAATAATTTGATAAATTTTCGTCAGGGATTCTAACCATTTTTTGTAATCTCTTGATTTCACTATTGGCCCCAACGAACGTTTTAGCGTTATCAGTTATGATTTTTGAGCATTTTCCCCGTCTGCCAAAAAACCGTTTCAAACTTGCTATAAAGGCCTGCGTAGTCATATCAGTTACGAAGTCCAAGTGTATTGCCTTAGTACTGAGACAAACATAAATAACAACATACACCTTATTTAGTATACCTTTCCTTTGATTTTTAAATTTAATAAAGAATGGTCCACAGAAATCGCACCCAGTTACGCTAAACGGATAACTGGGATTAACCCGATCCTTAGGTAATTCAGCCATGATTTGATTAACGGTAACAGGTCTGTTTTTGAAACAGATTACGCAATTACGAACAATTTTCCTACAATTATTTCTGCTGTTTAGCGGCCAAAATTTCTGTCGAACTTGACATAAAAGAGCTTGAGGACCTATATGTAAATACCTCAGATGAAAGTTTCTCAAAATTATACTCGTTAAATGGTGTTTTGCAGGTAAAACCATTGGATATTTAGTTGCATAAGATAAATTTGCATGAGATAGCCTCCCCCCTACCCTAATTATTTGTTTTTATCCAAAAACACATTCAAAGAGGAAACCTTACTCTTTTTATGCACTTGCTTACCGTTTGCTAACCTTTTTAGCTCATCAGAAAACTCACCTTCCTGGAGAGAACGTATTAACCAAATTTCTGCGTTAGCACATTCATCAATAGTTAAAGGTCCTAATTTCTTGGAATTTGGATTTTTACAATTATAAGCAAACCTGTAAAGAAAACTCACAATACGAATAAGTTTTACATATTCATTTGATTTTTCAAGTATACGATTGAAAAGAGAATTTTCCCTTGATGCAATTAAGTTGACGCATTGTTCATTAATCGTCTCACATTCTGAATCCTTTTTTAGTTCCTTTTGAACTGATCTGTCCTCGGGCACCAATAAAGTCTGATCAATTGAAGAAATGTTCACAGATTTTAAGAATGTAGGACCATACCACCAACTTTTATTTCCTAAAAGTTGATCAACACTGATACCTCTCGTCAAGGCATCACATGGGTTGTCACGACTTGCACAATAGAACCATCTGTCGGGGTCCATCAATTCCTTAATTTCTTTCACACGGTTGGAAACGAAGGATTTCCATTTTCTCGCTGAACCTTTTATCCAGTATAGAGCGATTTGCGAGTCTGACCAAAAATAAGCTGTTGGGGAAAATTTTCGCTTTAGGGCAATTCCACGATAAGGTCAACCAGATGGTCAAATTTTCAAAATTAATATTTCTAAACAAACAAGGTATCACTTTAAAGGTAAAGAGTTGTATATTTTGAAATTCATGTCTAAATTTTGATAACTTAAGTTTTAACTAAGTTACAAGAGGTCAAACTAAGGTCAACATCCAGAGCGTTTTCAAACTACATTTGACGACTCTCAAAGAAGCTCTGTTTTTTCCAAAATATACATACTAAAATTATGAATTAAGACGAATAACTATTTACATATTCAATGTACAACAGGTGATGTTGCAAAAATGTGTGAGAATATAATTCATTTTGATTTGTGACAGAATTCCCATGGGGCACATTAAGTGTTTTACGTCCGACACCAAAATGTACGATTAATTATGCTGGGCCAATAATTTTAAAGCTACATACATCTAACTTTGTATACAAAGTAAGATCTTTGGTCTCATTGATGTAACCTATTAACATTTTGTGACAAGTAAATATTTTTAATTAAAATCTAGGTGTCGGACGTAAAGAATTTTTTTACGTCCGACACCGTTTACGTCCGACACTGTTACATTCCTTATATAACACTTGTTTACAACTGTGATTCTCCATATTTTGCCTTTAATTACAAAGTTAAAGTGAAGCATGATTAAAAAAAAATAATTTTGACTTTACTGTGCATACATATACTTTAAATTTACTTATTAAATAGTAAATTTTGCTTCAGAATAATACTTTAAAAGTTTTTTTTCTCCTCATGAGACATTTATATTAAGACACTTACAATGCATCTGAGTTGTTCTGGGAACTCTTGAATTAATAAAAAGTGTATATACATATTATTGCTTTGAAAAGAACAGCAACCCAACTCTTAAGTATTCATCTAAAGTTTTAAAGGCTAGATCATCACAACACAACCTGTATTCTGTTTCGCAAAGAGTCAGAACACATGGATTTCGTAGTTGGATTTGTACAAGTGGATGCTTACATTTTTTATCAGTGTACTGATTAATATTCATATTTGCTGGTTGATGGTGGTTGATGCCATAGGAGGCACTGTGAAAAAAATCGTTTGGCGCCGCGTTAAAGCAGGAAAAATGACGGTGACAAAAGCGGAGCAATTTTCTCAAGTTTCAGCACTTTTAAATCCAAATATGCACATAAAGTATATTCCAGCAAAAGATATACACATAGATACAAAGCATTTGCATCAGCACTGGAAAGCTGTTTTCCATATTCCAAACATCAAATCTGCTCATTTTGCCAAATCAGTTGGACACAATTAAGTTCAAATTGGTGACATATCACGTGATAACAAATTAAGAACAACGTGATAACAAATTAAGAATCTGATAATTCCGGGATCGAAGAATCTGCAGATCTTGATACAGTAAACATCAATGACTGGGTTGTGGTAACGCATGATGCCATGCTTTGTCTTGGATGTATCACCAAAAAAATTACATTGTAGTATCAGTTATGCATAGTTCTAAAGGTTATTTTAAATGGCCAAGAACTGAGGACAAAATATTTTACAAATTACGGGACATTATAAACGTATTCGTCCTCCGATCCCAACAGGAAAAAGGGGGCAGTTTAAATTTGATGAACCCTTTTAAATGTTAAAAAATAATATGTGTGACCTAGGAATAAAATTTAAGCTAATTTTCTTATTTAAAACTGTAATCATTGCATTTAAGAACAACGGTTTAGGTCCAATTCGAAGAGTTTACGTCCGACACCGCAAATTTACGTCCGACACCAAGGTAAAAGTAGTTCCAAGTTCATTTTATTCAAAACAATATCATTAAAAAACTGTAAAATATGCTTTAATCATAAGTATACTATCGATCTTAGCTGTTTTTGAAATTAAAAGGTAAGCCAATTCGCAGAGTTTCAGTAAATTTTAAGTGAATCTCCAATTTTACTATTTGTGCGTTTACGTCCGACACCAACTCTTTAAATCTTCTTAATTTCTATTTAAGAGATCTATTTTAAAAAACTAACATGTTTTTTTATTCATTATGATGTAGCGAGTATTTTGAATACCAACTTAATCATTTCTATTCAGTTTATATTTGATAAATGGAACTAAAACTAAAAAATATTTCTTCGTTTTTTACGTCCGACACCATGGAATTGCCCTTTAATACTTCTATGACTTCACTGGATAGCCTGGCAGCAAGTAAGGTTCCTAGAAGTTCCATTCTTGGAAGAGTAATTTTCTTTAGCGGAGCTACACGACTCTTAGATGTAAGAAAGTTCACGATTACCCTTTCCTGTGATCTTATCAGTATATATACGACGGCACCGTAAGCTTTGGGACTGGCGTCGGAAAAGGTGTGTAGTTCGAATTCACAACTTGAATATTCCGAGCCATCAAGAACATTTCTTCTAATTTGGAGATTTTCCAATTTAGGAAGTTCCGCGCACCATCGATTCCAAATTTCTAAAAGGTCATTTGGTAGCTCAGCGTCCCAAGAAAGTTTTCGAATCCATAATTCTTGGAATAAGCACTTAAGTCTGATGGTATATGGTGTCACAAATCCTAGAGGATCGAATATTCTTCCAGCTACTTGCAGTACAAATCGTTTTGTATTTCTTGCGGTTTTGATAAATGTGAGCAATTCTTTTATATCTAGTGAGAAAGTATCCGTTTTAATATCCCATGGCAGTCCGAGAACCTTACATGGCTCGTTACAGTTATCTGATAATTCACGCGGTAAAATATCAAATCCTCGTTCTTCCCACGTTTTCATTAACACTTCATCGTTTGAAACCCATTTCCGTAGATTCATGCTTGCCTTCTTCATTATGTTATTCGCTTCTGTAGAGATATTTAAAGCATCACTTACATTGTCAGCACCAGTGACAAGGTCATCAACATAAAAGCACGTATTTAGTATTTCGGTAGTTACAGGATAAGCTTCTTTAAATTTCTTGATGTGTTCCTTAATAGTGGCGGACAACAAAAAGGAACTCACATTTATGCCGAATGTCAGACGTAAAAAACGGTAGACCACTATTTCGACATTGTCATTCTTGGTAGGATCTTGCTTCACAAAAAGGAATCTAACAACATCTTTATCGTTTTCATTTAGCGCTATTTGCAAAAAAGCACGTTCTATGTCTGATAAAATAGCAATTTTGTTTATTCTAAAGAAAATTAAGAGTTGAAAGACATTTGGATTTAAATTTACACCAGACCAAAGACAGTCATTTAGCGACAATTGACCTACATCGTTTGAACTTGCGTCAAAAACTATCCTACATTTAGTATAAACACTTTTTTGCTTGAACACTGCATGATGTGGAAGATAAAAAACAGGTCTATCAATTGCCTTTGCAGGGTTTTGAACTTCTTCAATATATCCCTTCGCTAGGTATTCATTCAAAATTTCACTATACTGAGTATACAAAGTCTTATCACGTTTCATTCTTCTGATTAGGCCTTGAAACCGCTTTTCTGCTACTTGAAAATTATCGTTTAACTCCCTCCAATTTTTCTTCCAAGGAAAACTAACTTCATACCGCTCGTGGTTATAGCGTACCGTTTTATTAAAGACCTCTAAAGCGGCGTCTTCATCTGAACGTTTTAAATCGTCCTTAATGCCAAAAGATTCAAGAGTCCAAAATCTTTTCAAGGCTTCTTCAGTTTTATCCTCTATCACATAACATTTTAAATTGTTATAGTTTTCTTCATTGTCAAGTGTTCCCGTAGCAATCCAACCGAAAACTGAATTTTGCAAAATTACCGAACTGTCCCTTACTTTTATTTGTCCCGTTCTCAATAACTCATAAAATATATTCCCACCTAATAAAACCTGAGCACGCTGTGGTTTAAAAAAGTTAGGATTAGCGTACGTTAAATTCTGTGGAAGTTGAAGATTGGAAATATCGAGTAATTTAGAAGGGGTCAAGTCTGTAATTTTGGGTATTACTAGCATTTTAACATTTTTCTGAAAGCTTTTACTTTTATTTGAAATAATTACGTTTATTTCCCTTTTTACCCTTAACCCAACTCCGTTCAAGCCCGAAATTAACAAATTAACCGCATGACCCTTTAACTTTAGCAAGTCAGCAGCTTCCTGTGTGCAGGCACAAATTTCAGAGCCTGTGTCTAAAATTGTCAAAAAGGGCAAAAATGAATCATCCGTTCCTTTCATATAAATGATTGCAGTTGATAACAAAACATTTGACTGGTTCCCCCATTGTGTTAAACAGTTTTGTGATTCTCGACTACTATTTCCAAACGCACCGATTTTACTTTCTTCATTTGTAACATGTTCCTCGGAACCTAAGGTATTTACTGAATTAATTTGCGCTGAACGCGTATTTACGTTATGACGGGAATCATTCACCGGTATTTTAGGATACATACTTTTATCAAATACCTTTTCAAAATTAGCTCCATGAAGCATCGAATGATGCGATTTTGAGCAAGTTTTGCATTTATAATCTAATCTTGGGCAATTTGACCGCTTATGTTTACTCAAACAATTAAAGCACAATTGCAGTTTACGTACTAAATTTAATCTATCTTGCGCGGGCAAATCTACAAATTTCTTACACCTATAGGTCAAATGATTCTCATTACACACTGGGCAAATAACATTATTATTTTGTAACACGAAACTTTTCTGTTTAGGTAAACATTCTTGTTTAGATTTTGCAACGGGAACACTACGTTGAACATTTTCGAGCGCTTGAATGCGTTTTAACAAAAATTCTATGAATTTTTCCCAACTTGGGAGGTCATTGCAATCCAAAGACATTTCAAATACCTTTCTTGATTCTTCATCAAGCCGTTGTAGCATAATGTTCATTAAAATTGCTTCTGATAAAGCATTCATGTTCAAATCTAGCTGTTTTAAAGCTCTCAAATTGTTAAGCAAATTATCCGTTAAGAAACGCAAATCCTTCGGATTTTCACATTTTAATTTGTTCGCATTCAATATATCAGATATATGACTTTGAACAATCAACCTTTTATTTTCATATCTGCTTTTCAATGCTTCAAACAAAGAAGAATACGAATCATCAATATTTTGCAATTGTCTTGCAGTTCCTGTCAAAGACGATTGCAAATAAAACAATTTTTGTGAATCTGATAATTGTTTATTACTATCAATTAAAGTAATAAACTGCGCCTTAAAGGTTAACCACTCGGTATATTTACCCGAAAAATGTGGTAACGATATACTTACCAGGAAAGTACGCGATCATGGAATAATGAATTTTTTTTTAATGAGTACCAATCGAAAGAGCATTGTAAAACATGTTTCTGGACGCATGCGTTTTTGCCCTCGCGCCCCCGTTATCGAAATATAAGGTCCTAAAGTCAGCTGATTTTTTTTTGAAAAATCGCCAATTTTAGCGATTATAATTAAATCGGGAAGCTGCGGCGCGAATTCGCTATTAGCGTCTAACGAGAAACTTGATCCCCATTTTTGGTCATCTGCAAAGCTTGTGAAAGACGGCTGTTAAGCTAAAGCTACTATAAAGCCTGTGTCGTGAAAAGTAGAGAGCTTTTTAAAGAGAAAAAAAAAGTTTAAACAGCATCAAAATTAAATTTTATCTTATTTGCGATGAAAGCACGTCCCTTGTTTAAGGGCCCCAGGAGGCGACAATGGAGCGTCCTTTTTTTTTTTTTTTTTTTTTTTTTTTTTTTTTTTTTTTTTTTTTTTTTTTTAAGTGTACGTGCTATTCTGTAGTATGAATGGGGGGGGGGGTGATATATTAGGTTTTTTAATTGTAAAAAATGCAAATATAAATTTTTTCTCGGGGGGGGGGAGGGGTGAGTTTTTTTTTTTTTTGAACTGGTCCAAATTTACTGAAAATTTGTTCAAATAAAAAAATCAAATAGGAATGAGGTGTTTTCTCTGTGATATTTCGAAAAAAAAATGTTTGATTGAATCGGACTTATTCCCTCAAAAGTTATGAGAGAGTATAGGGAAAAATATATCGAATGAAATATTATTAAAATCAAAAAGTCGAATTTGGGAGTGTGCTGTCCTCGCTGAGATGTTCCGATCGAAAAAAAAAAAAAAATGTCGAATCAGACTATGCACTCAAAAGCTATTGCGGGAGGGGGGGGGCAGAACTGACCAATAGATAGACTGACAGGTACACAGTTTCCGCAACTCAAAACCCAACTTTCCTATTTTAAATTTCTCTGTGTATTTAGTTATTTTTATTAAGTTGTGCTTTTTCGACTCAATTGTTTTGAACGGTTTTTTTTCAATGCATCACTCCTTCTTTCATTATTTTTTCACCAATTTCTACTTTTTCAGAAAAGTAAGCTAAAACTTGTATTGATTTACAATTTTGTTAGTTTTTTTCTACCCGTTGAACATAAAGCAGAACTAGTAAAAGTTATACTAATGTTGTTAAACAGTACGAAATTAACATGCAATATGTTTTACATTTACGTTACAGAGACTTTTCGCTACAGTGACCAATTCTGTTTGAACAGCAGGTGTTTTTACAATGAATGTCGACTCTATTAGTATATTTTAAGAATGAAAGTAACTATTTCCCTCTACCCTTGATGTAATTTCCGACATGGATATAATTTTGCAGCTATTGACATTTACTATTCGTTTTCTTTTTAAAAGTTCTATTTATTTTTTCTCGATTTCAATTTAAAAAAATAAATATTTTTGCTAAGAGTGAGCAGATAGTGAAACTTCTTGTATCGAATTTTTTTTTTAAATAAGAACTGATATCATAATCCATGACAATTTAATTTCCACCTCAAAGACTATTTATTTCATTTTTTGTACATGAGCTCATATTAGCTGCTCTTCATACTTATTTATTTAATTATTTTGAATTATTCATTAAGAAACACGTGCAATATATTTTAACGTATAATAATTAACACATATAACTTAGTTCAGTAAAAAAACTTAAAATAACTAAAATTTTTAAATGTATTGTTATCATGCGTAAAAAGAAAAAACTTTAACTTCTTTGTAATGTTTTCGCTCCTCTGAATAAAACACTCTCTTTCCACATCATAATCTTGACCAGCATTCTTTATTTTAGCTCATACGAGTAAAGGGTTAACGTAAAACATCTTTTACTTTCTTTGCAAATGACCAAACATGGAAACGATGCGATACCAAGCAAGCAGCGGTAGGGAGAATCGGGAGGTAGCTTCAATTTCTTGCCAAGTCTTCAAATTTGGCTACTTTTCGGCCGACTTTAAGACCCCTTAGCTCGAAAACGAGGGGACGAGGGCACTTGATCTTTGGGTCAAAAACATGTTTCAGCTTGCTCTTTCGAATGGTACCATTTTTAACTTTTTTCATTATTACTTAAGTCGAGTACTTTCCTGGTTAGTAGCTTAATTTTAGCATTTGCAATCGATTCACGACTAACATCTTCAGTATTACTGTCTGAAACGTTTTGAATCTGTAACAAGTTGAAGATACTTACTTCAATTTCTTCTGCAAAGTCCTCGACTTCTGTTAAGGTTCTTTCGAAATCTTCTACGTCTTTGTCACTTTGAAGAACACTGAAGCATTCAGTTCTCAAGGAATCCAATTTTTCCTTCAATGTTTTCAAGGAAGATAATTTCAGCTCTAACAATTTTGAATCGAGCTGAGTTTCCGAATTTATAAACTTCTGAATTCGGGTCACTTGGCCTTGAATGGCCCCTCTTTTCCTATTTAGAATTACCAAGTCAGCAACAGCTACCGTTGCAGCAAGTTCCGTCATTGCAGTTTTTGTACGAGTTAGTTGATCTTTCTCAACTTCTAACACAATTCGCTTAAATCCAGGTCGCACGGACCAAAATGTACGATGCTCCTTATAAAACTAGTGGACTGTAAAGTTTGTAAATAATACATCCAAGTAAAAACAACTTCGGTTTATTATCATGTCTAAACCAACAGAAAGTAATTCAACATAAATAAAACATAACAAAAACTAACGGAACTGACAACTGAACTAGAACTAATCAAGTTAAAAGAATCAACAGTTTTTATAGCTTTAAGGCACGTATGCGCTTCTTTCTACGCATACGGCCGATGCGCCCTCTTGGCCTAATTATGCAAAGGATTTAACAGCCTATGTACGATCAACTTCAAGCTCATTGAGCTACCTCTAAATTTTAATATATTTTCGTAAGACTTTTAGCAGTTCATTTTCTCCCTGAAAAGAACCATATTGGGGGGGTGAGACCGAAAAAAATCGAAGTTTTGAAAATCATGCCTTTTAAGGACCACCCTAGTACACAAGTACGTTGTTTGTTTTAAAATTGTTAAAATTTTGACCATAGAAAGCTCTAGTGACTATACAAAATTTGGAACCTTTATAAATAAATTTCGATTTAGACGTGACACCTAGTTTTCTTTAGAAATTAATGCGCTTTAATCCTACTCAGGCAGACAGCAATATTCAAAATACCACCGCGATCGACTGAAAATGTGCTCGTAATTCACAGATCGATCGCGATCGACGGGTTCGAGAAAAGTTCTGTTTTAGTCTCGGCTGTTAAGATATGTTTACGAAACTTATTTGCCATTCAGTTTATCCTTTCCACCACTATCATATAAATAATACTCTGTGTGCACTAACTTTCTTTTAGAAAACATTCGCTTTCAAAGTATTCTGCATTCAAAATTATGCAAGCAGTGCGCAAAAGTAACACAGCCTAAAATATAAAAATATTACCTCGAATTTATAGGTTCAGCTGTGGCACTGTCATAAAAGAGGATTTTTATGATCTGAATGTAAATAAAAGACACGAATTTGTGAGTTTTATTATGAGGTATAAAAAGCGAGATATATAAGCTGTTTGCCGATAAACCATCTCAGCTTACATAACAAGATGCAAATCCTCCATATTTGGTCATGATTGTTTGTCAAAATTCGGAAAAATGTTTTGAATCGATTAAACGAAGCTAACATTCATTGTAAATGAATAAACGCTGCCGAATTTCAGTCATTTTCGTTTTCATCTCTTTTTACCTTTTTTAGCGAATTTTTCAGAGTTTTTACATTTTTATTTCTCTTTAGACATAAAACTAGGGTTTGAAAAACCCAGTTCTTTTTTTAAAGGTCCATCCAGCTTCAAAACATTTCCCTAAAAACTAAAAAGCTACCCTGATAAGGCAAATAAATAAATAAAAAAATAAATACAATGAAAATAAATAAATAAATAAAATTAAATTACTTCTTCTATTATAATTAGATAATTTCGCAATCACACTGTCTTATTTTGGCTAGAGACAGACTTTACACATCAACCATCTTATTCCTACGACTTACGGGACTTCATAGAAGTGGATTGTCACGTTAAATAGGGGAGTAACATTTTTTCATAAACGCTATTTTGAATCTTGTCTTGCACTACGAGGTGCATTCAACTTCTAAAACCTCCGATTATTTTTCTCCAGACTGGAAAGACATAGAAACATGTGAATTGCTTTAAAATGAGCGCGCGCTCTTTGTCAAAATATGACAGAGATGGCAACACTATGCGACAGATGGAATTTTAACGCCAGTCGCGAGAATAAGGTACTGTTTGCGATACTTAAAATGGCGAAGTTTTTCTCATTTGAACAGCGTGCAATCATTCGTTTTCTGAATTTGCGTGGTGTGACACCAGTTGAAATCCATCGACAGTTGAAGGAGACATGTGGTGACAAAATTATGGATGTGTCGAAAGTTCGTTCGTGGGTGTGATAGTTTAATGAAGGCAGAACATTGTGGGAAAACAAACCGAAACAATCTTGGGCTCGCACAAGCCGGTCTGACGACATGACCGAGAAAGTGGAGAGAATTGTTTTGGGGGATCGCCGAATGACTGTCGCACCCACGAACGCACTTTCGACACTTCTATGATTCCATCACCCCAGGTCTCCTTCAACTGTCGATGTATTTCAATTGGTGTCACACCACGCAAATTCAGAAAACGAATGATTGCATGCTATTCAAGTAAGGAAAAGTTCGCCATTTTAAGTATCGCAAACAGTACCTTATTCTCGCGACTGGCGTTAAAATTCCATCTTTCTCATAGTGTTGCCATCTCTGTCACATTTTGACAAAGAACGCGCGCTCATTTTAAAGCAATTCACATGTTTCTATGTCTTTCCAGTCTGGAGAAAAAAAATCTGGTATGGACCCCACACTACTTCCTTTTACGTATAAATTTTTTAGTAAAGTGTTAAAAAAAGTGCTTGGAGTTGAGCAAGGTAACATTCAAATATTTATTCCCCTAATCTGCCACGAAACAATGCAAAAAATATTTTACAATGGTTAATTTTCTAAATATTGCTGATTTTAATATCATTGAGTGAATTTTTCGCAAAATATCGCCAACAGCGCCAAGTTAAACCCAAATTCAAAAAATATTTTTTTCGCCAAATTTGTCGCCAACTTGACGATATGTCACCAAGTTGGCGTCAAACACTTGGCGACCAAAAGCTTGGCGACATATCGCCAAGTGGTCGCGCCAATTCATATCACTTGAGTCTGCATTGAAATGAACACTGGTTTACCCCAAAAAAGGGTAAAACACCCCATTGGGAACATTCAAATGCAACCACAAGGGGAGGTGCACAACTAGACCATCCTCAGAGCTTACATACCAAGCTAGAAGCTTCTACGGCATATAGTTTTTGAAATATGCATATACATCCTCACCACATACGCACATACGTACATACAGACGTCAAGAGAAAACTCGTCGTAATTAACTCGGGGTGGTTGAAAAGGATTTTTCGGCTGCTTATATGTTGGTAGGTACATATGCACGTGCTGACAGGTCGAAAAAACGACTGAACATTCATTCGGGGATGAGCAAAATCAAAATTTAGACTCAAATTTGAGTGATTTTTTTTTCGCGATCACAATACTTCCTTTACTACGTAAAAGGAAGTAAAAATCGAAGGCCTTAGAACTTGAATGCACCTCGTAATTTGTCAAAATATTGTGTTCTGATTTCGGTCATACTTTTGTTTTCAAATAAAATATTAAATGTTAAAAGAAGTATACTTTGCCCGCAAAATTATTATTTACAATTTTTTTCTGTTGCTGAATTTGTAAAAAAAATAATGGAGAGCAATAACAACCGAAATATTAATTGGAAATGTTTTCAAACAGTTAGCAACGAAGGAACCAAAATTGAAGAAAAATAAAGCAATGTCAATTCATGATAACATACAGTCAAGCAACGTCATTCAATATTACTTAAAAGTATTTGCTAAAAATTAACTACCTAATACAAATGAAAGATCTCTTTGCGTAAGAATAGCTGTAAATGCTCAAAAATGAAAACCTCACTACATACGTTTTACAAAAACACAGCATGAATCTCATACTTAGTGAAAGTAACTTTGTTTCAAGCAAAGAGTAGCAAAGTTATCTACCTCTCCTTAAAGCTAAAATAAAACTCACAGTAGCTTTGAGACAAATTCAACTAACAAAATGAAACGCATTTATTTCATTTGCAATTCAAATTTCAGAAACGGTCACAGCTCCAGAAACTCCGTCAAGACTTTTTCCAAACACTGTATACCTCATCCAGTAAGAAAATATTCCAGACTTAATTTACTCAATATATCGGCATTAAGAGCTTTTTTATCTTCCCACTCTAATGGATAAAATAAAAAGTCTCCAATTGCGGATAGAATATCCAAGGGCAACAGAAGTCCATAAAATTCATATGTCTGCCTGGAAAAAGTTTCTTTTCATGTCCCAATAGGACTCTTAATTCAATCAGTCACTACTTTATATAACGGAAGCAGATATTTGTTACAAAATTTGCAGCTTTGAACCGCTGAACAGAAGCGTAGTTTTCTGCATAAATTATATTGAAATATTTTTGTGGTAGGGGTTTAACATTTTATAAAAATATAAAACTTGAATTTTTTGAAACATCAAAACAACGTTTTGCAGAGTTTAATTTTTGTAAGCAGTGTTAAAATATTTCCAGGTTAAATGCTATCTCTTATAATCTCCATACGCAATTTTTGCATAAATTTGACCGTTTATTGAAATATTTTTGTGCTAGGGTTTAACATTTTATGAAAATATAAAACCAGAAGTTTTTGGTACATCAAAATTAATAACGCTGTGCAGTAGGGTGGGGCGAAAAATAAAAAGTTTTTCAGATAAACTTCTAATAGCTGCCAAAAGTTGTCTTTGGTGATAGTTAGCTTTTGTGCAAAATTTGAGAAAAATCGGTTAATATCTTCAGGGGGCGCTGCGATCGCAAAGTTTTATCATAGCTTTTATCGGGATTTTATAGTTAAAATATGAAAAACAATGCCGTTAACTAATCTCATTGCATTTTTTTACTCCTAAGATATATTCAAGCATTCAAAGCATACGAAATAACTCACAAAAAATTTATATGATATATTTATATTTCAAGCATTTAAAAAAAAAACAAAAACGTGAAAAAAAGTGTTTTTTTTTAAATATAAATATATCATATAAAATAATGTTTGTGAGTCATTTCATATGCTTTTAATGCATGAAAACATCTTTTGAGTTAAAAAAAACGCAAAGAGAGTAGCTAAAGGCATTCTTGTTGATATTTTAACCATAAAATCCTTAACAAAGCTATGGTAAAACTTTGCAATCGCAGCGCCCTCTGAAGATATTAACCGATTTTTCTCAAATTTTGCACAAAAGCTAACTATCACCAAAGACAACTTTTGACAACTATTAGAAGTTGATCCGAAAAACTTTTTATCATTCGCCCCACCCTACTGTGCAGAGCTTATTTTTTGTAAGCAGTGCTAAAATATTTCTAGATTAAATGCTATTTCTTATAATCGTCATACACAATATTTTCAATGTCTGTGCAGCAGTGCGTATATCAGTGTATGTCTTCGTAGAAACTAAAAATGGTTTAAACCCTATAGGACATGAAAATTATATTTATACAGCATTGACAAAAGAGATATATTTATGAAAAATCTAGTTAATGTTTAGCCAAAAAATTAACTTTTTCTGTTTGGCATTTCAACCATGGAGCCTTAAAAAATATTTATTTTAATGCAGGAAAAGAATTTTTGCTTTAAAAAAAAAAAAAAAAAACCTAATTGTTTCCACATGTTACACACATAATTCTTGCAGACAATGGAGAAACGGGTACACTGAAAAAAAAAAAAAAAAAAAAAAAAAACGAATGTTGTTTTTACACTATAATAAAGCAAATTTTATAGTAATGAACTGTAAAAATTGCTAATTTTGCAGTAACAAACTGAAAAATTGCTAGTTTTACAGTACTAAACAGTAAATTGCTAATTTTAGTTATAAATTTTAAAATTTCTAATTTTACAGTTTATTACCGTGCAATTTACAGTTTTAAGTTGGAACCTCTTCTGCCAGCATTATACTGTTATTTTTACAGTATAATACAGCTAAATTTTACGGAAATAAACTGTTAAATTTCTAACTTTACAGTAAGAGACTATAAAGTTGCTAGTTTTACACTTTATTACTGTGCATTTTACAGTTCTAAATTGGAACCTCTGTTGCCAGTATTATACTGCGAAAACAAATTCATTTTTTGCAGTGTAGCCATACTAGTTAATAAAATAAAATATTCATCTAATCTTAGGGTGTCCCTCTCTCTCAATGGTGTAAAAAACAAATGGTGTAATCATTTAAATGTTATGGACTTCTCCAAAATCAAGACCACACTGAACTGGGACCAAAACTCCTAAATAACCCTCCCTCTTCTCTCTAAACATTTAAATGTTGCAATCTGCGCCTTGAACCCCCCTTTTGGGCATCTCTGCTTGATCATTTATTCCTATTTTATTTATCCTTTTTCAAATTCAATTTCAAATACATATTTTTACAATTATGCAAAGAAAATTATACTGTATAGAATAAAAAGGAAAATGTTAGCTGCCTTTCTTTGACCCCACTTTGATTTTTCTTTATTTCTTTCTTCTTGAGCACTGCAAAAAATGAACTGTGTTGCTTTTACAGTATAATACTGGCAGCCGAGGTTCCAACTTAAATCTGTGAAATGCACAGTACAGTTTCTTACTGTAAAGTTGGCATTTTATAGTTTATTTACTTAAAGTTTATCTGCATTATACTGTAAAAACAATAGTATAATACTGGCAGCAGAGATTCCTGTTTAAAACTAAAATGAACGGTAATAAACTGTAAAATTAGCAATTTTATAGCTTAGAACTGTAAAAGTAGAAGTTTTATTACTGAAAAATTAGTAATTTTTACAGTTTGTTACTGTAAAATTAGTTGTATTATACTGTAAAAACAACATTCATTTTTTACAACGTACTATTTTTTTTTCAAAAGCAAAAGATAGGTTTTTCCAGCTCTCAAAATACATTCTTCTACGATAAACTACTCAAACTCTTTCCCTTTAGACGTGAGAACGTTAGAGAAAGAAACAATTCTGATGACAACATTTTTTCCTCCTCCTTAGATCAACTCAATTAACCCACTAATTTGTCCTCTAATTCTCAACACGTTCGAGCGTTCCTCAGGGGATCAAAGTGTCTGTTCTTCTGAAGCACGTCCTCCAACAACGTACTGTAAAATATAGTTCATCTGTTCCCTGTTTATCAAAATCTCCAGTTTATCCGTAAAACTCAAATTTGTAGAGTTAAAAATTGCATATTAATACACTATAAAAATAGATGTTGTATTTACAGCATAATACAGCTAATTTTACAGTAATAAACTGTGAAATTGCTAGTTTAACAGTTTATTACTTATTACTACAATATTTTACAGTTTTAAACTGGAACCTCAGCAGCCAGTATTACACTGTTGTTTTTATAGTATAACTAGGCGGGTATCCGGCTCTGCCCGGGTTTCTGCCGGGTAATATGTTTCAGTGAAACTCATTCATAATTTTTTCAACATTAAAGTGCACAGCTATATACATAAATGGCTACTTCTGTAAACAATGGCTATTTTTTCTGTTTGGATAAACTAAAAAAAAATGCATTATACACCCTAAATATAAATGCAAGCTACAAATAATGTTTAGGTAAATAGGAAATGTTATAAGCTTGGTATTATCAAAATAAATATATATATAATTACAGTATCAATCGCACTGGAGTCAACCATTTCCAAATATAGGACGATAAATCTGTACCTCAGAACCAGACTAATAAGTCCATTCTCGTCATTTTTCAGCAGAGGCCGAAAACGATTGTCGGATACATGCAAAAGATGGGACTCGCGCTCTTTTCACGCTGCTAAATAATTGTGAAGGAATTTGTTTTATAGAATACTGTTGAAATGGATCGATGTGGAGTAAGATTCTACATACAATGAAGCAAAAAAGTGAAAAACGCCATTTTTAAACTTGCGTCGTTCTGGTTCTGAGGTACAGAAATAAGTCCCATTATTACAGTTTCTATCCTTGTAACTTCATTGGTAAAACTCACTTGATGAAATTATCCTATATACCTAATTTAGAAATTTTTTTGACTATAAACGCTTTCCATTTTCTATGTGTTGCCAAAATCAATTCCCTTTTTATTTAACCCCGTTAGCGATTATTGGCATAGATGAATAGAAAATCCTAAGAAAGCAATAACTTTCACACTTACTCCAGAGAAGCCTTGGTTCAAAATTTCCATCATGATCACTATTAATATTGTTGTTGCAAGGCAACAAATTTTTTGAACAATGGACAGAAAATTTAATCATTTAATGGGGAACTATATGAATTTTACTGTTTTTTATAATAACTTTTTAAAACTAAGTTTTTTAGAAATAAATTATAGCCTATCCTGATTCCTGTTAATGTAGCTATCTACGGTGTGAAAATGGTTAAAATCGGTCCAGTAGTTTTGAAGATTACCCCGGACATACATACAAAAGTAGTCATTTATGTATATAGATACAGCTAATTTTACGGCAAAATTGCTAGTTTTACAGTGATAAACTAAAACAGCTAGCTTTTTTTTTTTAAACAGTTTTAAGCTGGTTAGCTGTACTTTTACAGTTTTAAGCTGGAACCTTTGCTGCCAGCATTTATACTGTAACAGCAACAGCTTTTTTACAGTCTATAAATAATAATTTTAAATAATGGAATGACCCGTGCGGTGAACCGTGCTAGGTGACCCGTGCGGAATTCCGCAAAAAAAAAAAAAAAAAAAAAAAACTCTAAACTTAAAATTTAATACGACAATTTTTATTGGCTTCATTTGCACAACATCGCCATCTACTGCCGTCGTTCTGACAACTTTTCAAAGAGATCAAAGACACGTTCACTTTTACAACTACTACAAAAGTGATACGGGTCATTTTCAAAATTTGCTTACATTTGCTGTCCGGAGGTTAAAAAGACGATTTTGAAGCATAACTTATATTTTAAATTCAATGCGAATAATTATTTTCTGCAAGAAATACCCCCAAAAAAATTCTATCACTCAACAAATTATTGAAATTTATTTATTTATTTTATATAAGTCTTTAAAAATGAGAATCAAGGCAAAAACGCTTGTCCATTTCCAATTTTCGCAAGTTCAACTATTTTTTTCCTATACTTAATGGTCAAAAAAAGTAAATGCGACATATTATTTTTATATATTGACTATTAGTATATGGTATTCATGATAAATATTGACAATAGTAATTTTATTTCAATAAGAAATGTATGAATATATTTTGTCCGGAAGTTCTTGTCAAGTCCGTTACCCTAAGATTATTTTAGCTAAAAAAGGTATTTATTGAAGTCAAAAGATGGTAACACGTATTCAGTTAACAAATTAGTGACGTAACTATTTTGTACCATTTTGTTTCCCTGAGTCGAGAAGTATTGCTGTGGCGTTTCGCACAAAATTTTTTCCAGGTGCGTATTTTTATTCCTTCTTAAGTCCGTTACTAAAGATTTTAGTATTAATTTTTACTTTTTCCAAACTTTTACCCCTAAATATTGTTCATTATACAACTCGAAGAAAATGCATATTGTAGTTCAATTTTTAAATTCGACAACCTAGCCATAATTTGACATTTTGGTTGAAATGTCAAGTCCGTTACTGGTCAAATCCGTTACCAAATGTCAAATTCGTTACCATAGAGTTTGATAAATATTTCAATCATCACAAACATCGTTTTAAGCTTCATGGCGCAAATAATTTCAAATGAAGTTGGTTCTACGCTCTATGATATAGTTTAAAAGTGAGATTTCATATATATTTTGTATGGTAATGGACGACAATTTTCCTTGCAACTTACAGTTTTACAACAGCATTTGAATACTTAATTATTCATCAAAGTGTACAACCAGTTACATTTTTACACACCTACAATATGTGACTAAACATCTGTTAGTATTTCTAAAAGAAAATAGCAAGTTAAAAAAATTACTTAAAAATTTTGAAATGTAAGCATATGGTGAAAATGACCCATACCCTATATTAAAATCAAATATACCCAAGGCTACTACTAAACTAAATACTAACGTTATCGCAAAACTACCATAGTATTTTGAAACAATAAAAGTTACAACAAAGGTTTACCGAGCTAAGCCTTGGCTTGAAATGTCGCATTTAAAACTGATTTGAACAACAATGTAACGATTTTGACAGTTTAGCAAAAAATTTAACTTTTTCAAACTTCAAACGCTTATAAGTCGCTTAAACGTGGATTTTCGAGATTCTCGTTACGCGGCGCTAGCGGAGAAACGTTCTAAAGAACGCATTTTTTTTAATCTTTCGAATGAAATCAAAATGGAGACGATACGACAATTATTTCGCTAGATAGAGTCAATTTTGTGCCCAAAAATTGAAGTTCGAATAAAAAACGAACCGACACTTTTTAGAGGGTGGGTCTAATTTTCGTCAATAGCCCGCGGGATAAGCTTCAAAATCATAAATTTTCTTGCAATTCGATAAAGAAATGAGCGAGTTTCGACCGGGTATAGGATTCGGCTTAGACCCGAAGAATGGAACTATTAATTAATAGAAACATTCGTTTTTTATTTTGATTAATGTGTACAGTTCCTCCATAGCTTTTACAATAAATTAAAGTAATATTACAAACAGTGTGTTGTTGGCGCAATAGTCATACACCGCTGCAGCTGAATTATATTTTTTTATCTGTTTTTTTCCTTTCGACTAGCGTTTCTCTGCTGATACACAATGAAACCAAGGTGACACAATAACTTGACTGATTCGGTAAGTCCACATTTATGTTTCTAACTAGCTGCCAGGGCAGCTAGATTAGCTTCCTGCGGCATGCTGATGCATAACGTCCCCCCTCTCTAACTTTTACCTCATTCTGAAATTATATTATTTGATATAATTTAATGTTCATTCGATTTCAAGACATACCACGCACGTGGCCCGGCGTTGCACGGGCACTTCGTGCCCTGAAAGTAGTGAGAAAAAAATTTAAAGAAACTACTCCCCGCCAAGGCGGCTCGCTTACAGGCGCTTCACGCCTTTACTTTTTTCCTATATAAAAAAATCATTCGAATTATTGAGATGCTTCACGCCTTCAAGATGGTGAGGAAAGTTTCAGTAAGTTCAGGTCGCTCAAAGAAAAAAAGCAGACATAGATACTCAGTTTTTAATATAAGTAGATGGCTCTTCAACAAATAAATGTTTCAAAATATTACCAGTAGCTAGCGATAAAAATTCTACGTAAGTGGTCCGCTTATGAGTTTCGTGTTTGATTTAGTTAAGCCTTCATTCAAAATTCTCATTATCATTGTTATCACCGTTTCATAGCAACGACGGTTTGCAAGAATGGATTTCATATTTAATCATTTATTAGGCTTAATCGCTTTAAATTTGACTACTTATTAATTGATATCTTCGCTAATTAAAATCGTATAATTATATCAATTGAAACTAAAGAAGCTTGAAAAATTACCTATCTATCGGTACCTGGTTCGACTTTCAGTTCATTGGCGTTCAGGAGAAAGAAGCGTGACATAGAAAGATAGAAAGATAGTTAGAAAGAAAGATAGTTAGAAAGAAAGATAGTGAGAAAGATACTCAGTTTTTAATATAAGTAGATGGTTTGTTCAATGCTAATTTCAATGGTGGATGACTTTCTTCAGTGTACTTTCTCAAAATTTGAACAAGAAGCATGTTTTGATTCCAAGTATAAGCATAGGCAGTGGACTTAAAATGGTAAAAAGAAAAAAATCTTTATTAAAACCACACGAACGTTAAAAACCATTACACTTGCAGAACACACAACACCATATGAAATGCCAGATGATGACGTCAATCACATGAACCATGATTCCAATTCATAGGTTATTCCGCAGTATAGTATTTCCGCAGTTACTATGTATGGTGTTTTACATTTATTATTTGTCTTTTTACAAACCAATACTGAGTTTTTTTCTTGTCAGTTATAAGTCTGAACAGTTTCTCATAGCTCATTCCTTTCCTAAAATGCTAAAATAATAATAATGATAATCAAATTGTTAAAACACTGATTGTTGGAACACGTTTTTGAAATTATTGTTTGTTGTTTTATTTGCATGTCACTGTTTAAAATTTATTGTTAACATTGTTTGTAACAAATTTATTTTTCATTCTAATTTGAATAATAGCGTTTGTGAATTGGATTTTTAAAGTGGCAACAGTTCTATTTTCTGTATTTATAGGTACCAGGAATTTTGTAACGCGGCTCATATCAGATAAACTCACACACGTGTGTAAATCATTTTATTTTGTTTTGTTTAATAAATTGTTGTTAAGTTTAGTTTCGTAGTTTGTGATGCTTTTCACAAGGTTTACAGAAGCAAATACCTAGGCATTGGGTAAATGAAAGAACCTGAAGTTTAATTCTAACACTGATGAAATCAGTTTTGGAATCTGGCATTATATTTTCTCTTTTCATGACTCGTTTGTTTCCAAATTTAAACTCTTTCATACAATTCATTCATATCCTTGAAATACTATCTTAAAATTATTTTGAATCTTATATAAAAAATATTTGCTACCATTAAAACACCCCGGGAATTCGGCCATATATTTTCCCTTTGCACTAGCTTTCAAAGTTCAAAGTTCAAACTATTTCGAATATTCCATTCATTCCTTAAAGTTTTAAATGTTATTTTAAAATCATTTTGAGTTTTGTAAAATAAATATTTCAAATTATTAAAGCACTAATGAAGTCAACTTTTGGAATCTAACAATATATTTTCTCGTTGTGTGACTCGGTTTTCCCAAATTAAAACTATGGTCAGGTGGGGGAAAGTGGGTCTAAAATCGAGCCTTTTTAAAAAATGACCCCAAAATCATATGATTAAAATCATTTTAAGGAAACTTTTGGTGCATTTTATATACCTTGGATTCATATCGATTAAGTATGAAGCAGAACCATTTTATTTTGTTAGATTGTTTTCTTTCAGTGATAAATTTAAAACATGATGTGTTGATAGCCCCACTTTCCCCCATGTTGGGGTAAAGTGGGTCTACTTCAGAAATTCGATAAAATTTTAATAAAAATGTATAAATATTGATTTTGACATTAGTATACAATGAAATTAAAATATCTTATATTCATTTCAAATGACAAGTGCACTAAAAATATTTTTCCAAATTAAAACTAGGGTCAGGTGGGGGAAAGTGGGTCTAAAATCGAGCCTTTTTAAAAAATGACCCCAAAATCATATGATTAAAATCATTTTAAGGAAACTTTTGGTGCATTTTATATACCTTGGATTCATATCGATTAAGTATGAAGCAGAACCATTTTATTTTGTTAGATTGTTTTCTTTCAGTAATACATTTAAAACATGATGTGTTGATAGCCCCACTTTCCCCCATGGTGGGGTAAAGTGGGTCTAGTTCAGAAATTCGATAAAATTTTAATAAAAATGTATAAATATTGATTTTGACATTAGTATACAATGAAATTAAAATATCTTATATTCATTTAAAATGACAAGTGCACTAAAAATATTTTTCCAAATTAAAACTAGGGTCAGGTGGGGGAAAGTGGGTCTAAAATCGAGCCTTTTTAAAAAATGACCCCAAAATCATATGATTAAAATCATTTTAAGGAAACTTTTGGTGCATTTTATATACATTAGATTCATATCGATTAAGTATGAAGAAGAACCATTTTATTTTGTTAGATTGTTTTCTTTCAGTAATACATTTAAAACATGATGTGTTGATAGCCCCACTTTCCCCCATGGTGGGGTAAAGTGGGTCTAGTTCAGAAATTGGATAAAATTTTAATAAAAATGTATAAATATTGATTTTGACATTAGTATACAATGAAATTAAAATATCTTACATTCATTTAAAATGACAAGTGCACTAAAAATATTTTTTTATTTGTTATTTATTTAACGAATGAAACAATGTCATCAGTTATATTGTTTTCACTATCATTCACAATACTGAAACATTCTAGAACAATCTGCAACTTTCTACAAACGTCGCCAAGCGTGGCGACAGTTGGCTAATTTTCGCCAAATTTGGTGACAAAAATAAGTCGCCAAAAGCGATGTCAACTTGGTGATATCTTATCAATTTCTCGCCAAGCCCGTTGACACCCATGTTAAACTGTTAGCAAAGCAGGGAAAACAGCAAGTAAGTAAAGTTTTGCAAATGTCACGAGTTACGATAGGACCCTAGTCAAAGTACGGCAATACCGAAAACTATTTCTTTCACAAATGGACTTAAAATTTACCAGGCGTAAGTTGGATTTTCAGAGGAGAGCTTCTTGCGTTAGAACCCTTTCAACTCGGAAAATCTCATGATTACTCAGGTGTTCGAAAAATAAACATTGTGCTTTTATGTAACGTTTCATTAAGTTTGCAGGAATGAAGAGGACGAGGTGGCCGAGTGGTTAAGGCGATGGACTGCTAATCCATTGGGCTCTGCCCGCGTGGGTTCGAATCCCATCCTCGTCGGTGGTAAGTTTTTATTTTTTGTCTCTCTAATGTTTACACATTAACACACGTATGTTTTTTTTATATATATACTGAAGCCATGAGCTTCGACATACATGAGGACTGCGTACTATGCACCTTGCCTCCTGCCGAGCACCGGACAGATTTTACGGCACAGAGGTTGAACTAACATCCATGGGCAAGGCGTGACTCGAACCCGGGACCTCTTGCTTGCTTACGAGGAGAAGACGCTACCTCTAGGCCACCGAGGACGTAACGGAGAGAGGGGGGCCGAGATATTTATTTTATATTCCAATATAGCTTTTTAACGTACGACGCAACAAGGAAGGGGGTTATAAGTTTGAGATCTATGTACTTGTCGATGTGTGCACTGTGCGTGCGTGTGTGTATCTGTCTGTAGCACTCTATCGTCTAAATGGATGGACCGATTTTGATTTTTTTTTCTTTAAAAGAGACTTGACCGAGAGTGTTCTTAGCTAGGTCACGTCTTTGGATAACATTAATAAACGAATATACTAATTAAAAACCTCAAAACGTTTTTCGAGATTTTTGAAGTGAAAACATGTTTGAAAGTTAAAAACAATAGTGCCAAAAGAAAGAGAAATTTTTTCTGCTTCTGATAGAATACACTGCTCGACATTGAAAATGCAACACCAAGAAGGAGTGGTCAGAAATTCATGCAAATTTTACCGTAGACGCACGTCACTGAGTTATGCAAATGATATGAAATGCGCAGCTCTCCGACGCACGTGAAGTAAGATATAAGAGAATGAAGTTGAAAAGTGGGCTATGTTCATGTTGGTTTTTCTGCCAGACTAATTATCGGAGAAATTTGGTTTTTGTCTCGAAGGATACGTGTGATAGGAGGAAATGCCACGCCGTCCTCAACGAAGACACTTCCAGCATATAGACGACTTTACAAGGGGTATGGTGATCGGACTGAGAAGGGGAGGTTGGTCCATACGTCAAATTGCAGCTGATACCCACATGGATGCAAGCACTGTGCATCGGCTGTGTCGGAGATGGTTGGAAAGAGGAAATGTAGCCACATTGAGGGGTGCAGGTGCAGCCAGAGTGACGTCAGACCGCTTGGATCGACGGATTCACCGACAAGCTGTGGCGGACCCGCAAGTCACTTGTACGTCGATTCTGCAGCACGTGCAAGGTACCCTGGATGTTCCTGTGTCGACCAGAACCATTTCCCGTCGACTGGTTGCACGTGGCCTGCAATCACGGCGCCCGCTAAGAAGACTGCCATTGACCTCACAGCACAGACTCCAACGTTTGGAATGGTGCCGGACCAGAGCGACGTGGATGGCAGAATGGCAAACCGTAGTGTTCTCAGATGAATCCCGCTTCTGTTTGTTCAGCGATAGTCATCGCATACGTGTGTGGCGTCGACGTGGAGAAAGATCGAATCCGGCAGTAACTGTGGAACGCCCCACAGCGCGACAACGTGGCATAATGGTTTGGGGCGCTATTGCATACAATTCCGTATCACCTCTAGTTCGTATTCGGGGCACTATGACGGCCCAACGATATGTAGATAATGTACTGCGGCCGGTGGCAATCCCTTACCTTCAGGGTCTGCCAAATGCAATTTTTCAACAGGATAACGCCCGGCCTCACAGTGCTCGAATCAGCCAACATGCTCTACGAGGTGTACAGATGCTTTCCTGGCCACCATACTCTCCTGACTTGTCACCAATCGAACATGTGTGGGACGTGATTGGACGCCGTTTGCAGAACCTGTCACTGCCTCGTTCAGAGGACGAACTGTGGCAAATGGTTGAAAGGGAATGGAGTGCCATCCCTCAGGACACCATCCGCAGGCTTATTGACTCCATGCCTAGACGTGTTTCTTCGTGCATCGCTGTCCGCGGTGGTCCTACTTCTTACTGAGCCGACGCCGTCCTCGCTCTAAATTTTGCTTATTTATTTTGAAATAAATATCACTTATTGTTCCATGCTGTCTCTGTCTTCTTACCAAATTTCATCAATTTCTGACCACTCCTTCTTGGTGTTGCATTTTCAATGTCGAGCAGTGTATGTGTGGAACTTCCATGCTATATAAAACTCGAATTGTAATGTTTTCTTAGCAAATACGGCTAAGCCTTAAATTTACACGATTGGAAACCGATGTCATTGTGGATAGACGAGGAAAGAAAACTCAATGATTTAAAATGTTTTTCTGTTGTTAGTTTCAATTTATTAGCAATTAAAATATTTGTAATTGATTTTAGTGTAAAGATTTTACATTTTCCCTTTTTATTCTGCTTTTGAGTCAAGCAAATTTTACTTTTAAGGATTATCTTTCCATTTCCGTTTTTACCATGTCCTCTCTAAAACAATTAAATCATTTAATTTGAAATGCTTTCTGATCAGTAAAATTCGTTTTAATAAGAGGTCGGCAATCAGGGTCGATTTTTTAAAAAAATTTTAATTTAATTTTATCACTTGTTTTTTAACGCAAGCTCATCAATATTCAACATAAATTATGAAACATTTCTTCTTGACGTTTGGTAGCAATCAAACATACTATTACTTTTAAATCCGAATGTCCTTATAGAATCCAACGATTCTTAATTAAATTCGGTATGAAGTACATTTGTCTTGGAAGATTCTGATAGCACTTCCTTAATTTTCGCTAAATCCATCCCTAATGACCGAGTCTTTTCCACTCTTTGAAGGGTGTGACTGTCATTGATTTCTAAGAAATCCATTATTTAAGAGCTCTTAAAAGTCTCCTAAGAGCTTTATCTTTTGCTCGGTTATCGATTCTTGTTCATAAACATAATCTATTTAGAGACTAAACTGAAGACTGTCTGCAGGTTTAGAGAAAAAAATCAGTATGCTGTGCATTTGATGAAATTTCGTGGTATCTTTGAATCACGTTTTAGGATGTTGTGATCCACACGCATCGAAATTGAGTAAACCATGAAATGTGTGCAAAGAGTTGCTAAAATATTGTTATGAGTCCGTCACACCTTCAAACTTTCTTAAATTACGATTTCAGTCTCGATAAAAATACTATCAGTTTATTTAGATATATGCAGTTATTTACAATGGAGCAGGACACAATTGCTAACCATCCAGCAATTAGGCACATATCAACAATCACAGTTCACTCAACTGTATACCACGTATAAAAATTAACATACGTGAAGCAGTAATAGCATAAACAACTCTAAAACTGAAATTTGTTTTCTTTGAAAGATTTATCTCTTAGTAAGCAAAAGACTCTTGACTGAGAAAGACACTGAGCATTTTGCCTCTGCTTCGTAGGTTTTTAAATTTTTCAAAGCAACACAGATGCCTGAGATTTTTTCCTTTGGGTCATGACTCTTTTATTTCCAGTGTGAAAGTTTACCCAAGATCAAGAGTTCATAAAGTGAAGAAGAAGAGCGATCGCCCAACGTGGCTGCTGCAGGTGGCAAGAAGGGGGGGAAACCTCCACTATACACAGGCGGAGACGGTGTGCATCACTTGTCGCAGGTGGATTGCATGAGTCTACGTAGGCAGTGAGGTCGAAGCGGTGACAGCTGAGGAAAATAAAATGTATCTCAAGTTTCGTGAAAAAATGGTACAGATGACTTAGTATAAATGGGCAAGCCATTTCATCTATATGATTCACAAGAGACGCTACAACTATTTTGCGAAATTTGGTTATTTTTTTGTAAATTCCGAAATATTTGGGCTATTAATTACAGTAACAATATTTAATCTTCCATCAAAACATAGTAATCATAAGTGCAGATGTATATCGTTTGCGGAATTAAAAAAAAAAAAAATGCTTTTTAAGTCGTAATTTGCGATTGTTTTTGCTAATAATTTATAATTAATTTGTATATGATAATTTATTAAAAAAATTTAACTTAAGGCCACACGTATAGATTCAAATAACTTTAAATAAATAATGGGAAGATCTTCTGCAATGCATGAATGTTCATAATAGTAAAATGAGTTTATTTTTACTAATATGTTTGGTCAGTACCGTAATTAGGAGTTGGTTTTTAGGGTTCAAATCCCCTCCGAAAATTTTCAAAAACATCGCTTTTTAATGTCTTTTTTTTTGATGAGAAATAATAATATTATTATGATTTTATTTTCAATTTTCTTATTTACTTTTCAATTTCATTTGATAAATGAAATTATCATTATTGAATGATAGTACTGCAGTGAATGATAGTACTGATTTATCTGCAGCATTTATCCTTATTGTAGTTTTTACAAACATAATTTCATACACAATTTTGCACCTTTTTAACTGGGGTGAAGATGTTTGTATACATACGATTTTTTCCTTCATTGGAAAGAAATGTTATTATTTTATTTTTCATGTTAATGCCCCTTTAGCATCTACTGTAACAAAAAGCATTGGAGAATAGACCATGAAATCAAATCATCATATAGATTTTATGAGAAAAGTGTTGGTGAAACCCTGCCCGAAACAACAGTCTGGTTACTGCTCTTGTGTTTGGCTGCAGAGCTTAAATTGTGATGCTCATGTGAAAGAATCTGTCACAGTATTTCGACGCCAATCAATCTGTTTCACAATTTCTGACAAGACTGTGAGGTTGATGTATTATGATTGATGTCTTAAGATTCTTTCAATATTTTAACGTGAAGGATATTTGGCTGAAAGGAATGATATGTTTCTTTTTTCGTTTGGTTTCGGGGAAGTGGAGTACGATGCCGCATAGTGCAGTAAACGAAACTACTGTCTGATTTTCTTAGGTAAAACCTTCAGCGCATTTACGCATGCGTCAGATCTTCTCTGATCTTAACAAAATAGGAGTGGTAGGTAAGATAAACAATAAGGGGAAGAATAATAAGGAGCATTTTGAAGCGTATCAAACAACCGTGGAGCGATGCTAATTTCTGATAGTACATAGTTTAGGGGAATCTGTCAAAAGGATATAGCCAATGCAAGTTTAAATTGAAAACTTCGGAAAGTTCCCACTCATAACCCATCACCCCTTTCTTTAAGTGGAATGGTTCGCGAGTGCTAGGCGCGGTTTTCAAGGACGGACAGTAAGTCGAGATATTGACTTATTGCGCTCACACATAGAGATTGTTTTATGAGAAAGTGGTGAAAAACTAGTCATGAAAAATAATGCGTGGAAGGTTTTATTTTATGTAGTTTATGCATACTGTTAAAACTAAAGATTGCGCAAGGTATCTTTGAGGGTGAAACATCTCCATCTCAGCAAAGTATCTTTAAGGGTGTAGCACCAGCAGCACGCCTTGAAGGCCGCCATTTGATTCATTATGGCATCCTTGAGGTGTGCCATTCGGCTCCACGTGGCAACCTTGGGGCGCCATAGAGCACCAATAAAGTGCCACATAGAGTCAAATGGCACCTTCAGGGGTACCATAGAGAGTCAAGTACCATAGGGAGTCCAGCAGCACCCTTCAGGGGTGCTACAACGTTTCACCCCTACAGGTGCTTTGTGAAACCTGTAGTATTAGTAGTGCACAGTAAAATAGGAGCATTCCAGGAAAATGAGAAGAAAAAAATAGCCCTGTTTCTTCCTTAGAATTAAAAAATTTCGTAAAAAAGAATTCGTTGCTTAAAGTATACTGTGCATCTCAAAAAACAGTGGTAGGGTAGACCGACCAGGGAATGAACACCTCGTAATTTTTATGAAAATATGAATGAGGTTTAAACCATTTTTTTTAGATAAATTGGCAGAAGTCACTTCCTTCTATACATTTCTAGAGGGAAAAAAAAACAACAACAATTAAATGCTTCGCTAGCAGGGACGAATACAAGGGAGGGGCGATGGGATCGATCGCCGCTTCTTTGAGGTACTTTACAAATGTAAATTTTCAAAATTGAAGTTCAAAAAACTTAATTTTAGACAAATTTTAATGATGTTAGGGGAATGGTACTTTGTGCTTTCCCCGGAAATGTTTCGGGATTGAAGTCTGAAACCTATGTGCTCAATATTTGCAAGCCCGTATACTCGTAAATCGTAAGTATTATAAATCAATCGGCCCTCCATTGAAAAGTTTCTGAATCCCTTTCTGCCGCTCACCTTTTCTGCTTATCCACTAGTTTGGGTGATCATTCAAATGGTCTAGGCACTTTTTTTCATTAATACCCTTCCAAAATTACCCGATGCAGAAGGATAAAAATTCTCTCAAATTTTTTAGCATATGTTCATATAGTTTCTAAAAATACTTTTACTTTTATTTGGCAAACGCTAAAATTTTTAACGACTTGATGAATTTTGGAAAATGAAATTGTGCTGAAGTTTTTTTTTTATTGGGTCGATGAAATGAGAAACAACGCTTAAAAGCATAAATATAATAAAAAGATTAAAAGTTTTAAAATGAGCAATCATGTTTCGGAGGCAACAGCCTTTTTCGTCAGTGCCCAGCAAGCAAATGGAATTAACCCATTTATGCCTAAGTTTTTTTTAACAATTTTTTTCAATTTTTATTTGCTTAAAACTCTTACTTAGGATGGTTTACATACATTTTAGGCTTAAAATAGTTCGCCGTTGCCATATTTATTAAGTTATTTAACGTCCTGTTTGTGGGATATTTTGCAGATATGTGAGCAAAATACGAAATTACTTGACTTTACTTTGAACTTACCTTGAACTTACTACTGAAGTAACATTACAGAAGCCATCTGTGATCAATTTTAAGCAAATCATTTTAAAATAGTTTAATTTTATGAGAAATAAGTTCGCAAAAAAAACTTACTTTTTGTGGCTACCCATGCTGGATCGTTGCTTGATTGATTTGTCTGAAAATAGCTGTCAATAAATAAACTCTGATGCCCAAACAGTGGTTCCAATTGGTTTTCTCAAGAAGAAGGACTATTTAACTTGTGAAAAACAGCTTTAGTAAAATGATATACCCATTACAGGTTTTTGTATGCAGTAACTAATAAGCGTCCCGTTTTTAGGCTACTGGGCAGAAATGGGTTAAAAAGGATTACGCCTTTTAAAACTTTTGATCTTTCAATATTATTTGTGCTTTTAAACTTTGTTTCTAATTTTATTTTACCTAATTTATGCACAAAGCTATCACTTTTAATTATTAATTTATTGGCCGGTCAATCCTTAATCTCAAAAAAAAAAAAAAACTGGAGAAAGCAAGTTTTTAGGTAATACTGCTTTTAACTGATATCTTCTCAAATACAGTATACCGTACGCCAACGTTAGCTATTGAAAATGCAAACTACGTTGACATTCGTTTAACGTATACAGTAAAAGTTTCAAAAACAATTTCGTAGTTTAAATAAAGTTTTTAATTAAAAATCAAATTTAACTTATCAAGCACATTTGGACAAAAATGTTGAGATATCAAGCAAATATCAGCACAATTCTTAAAAATGTATATTTGATCCTGCTCAGATTGCATACCGGGTTAAATGTAAGACTAAAATAAATATGGGAGAAAATGATGTCATTTTTTTACATAGCTTATCTTTTGAAAAGGAGCAAACGGGTTTTCATTTTTGATGAAAAATAGCAATGTTACGTTTTTAAAATGCTTGTGACGTAATATTTAAATTTTTTCGAAGATATTTCAAACGAGTTCTCCATAGGAAAGTCAAACAGACTCCAGAAGAAAGTTTTTTAAGTCAGCTGCAAAGTCAACATTCAATATTTTGCCATTCAATTTCGTTGAGGAAAAAAAGAGGTACTTTCTCTGATTGTTTTAAAATTTTTCCATTGTTTGAGGAGTATTTGCTTTGTATATTTTCTTTCAGAAACTTTGAAAACCTAAAATTTAAAAACTTCAAAACAGGGATTCACCACCTTTCATGTGCAGCGACCCTCCCCCCTCACCTTTGAATTCTGATGCAAAGTTACCTTCTTAGGACGGGTTTCGCTATGGACTGATTGTTAAATTCTTTGTTTTTTTTTGCTTTTTGAATAAATTTAATTTCAATTTTGCGTACTGTTTTCTCATCGTAGGAGCAATTAGGCGTGTAGAACGTTTATTAAAAGGTACTGCGCATTCTGGCCAGTAATTTCAAAATTTTATGCGCAAAATTTTCTTGCGAGGACACGTCATTCCCATATTTGACTTGTAGATTCGAACAAATTTTTGCTCAATTTTGAACTGTTCAAAAATAACCTGTCCCTCATAATAAATTCCAAAATCGAGTCCGACTCAAACTTTTTTTAAAAGAGAGGTTAATGTTTTGTTTTTAGAGAAATCAGAATTAAATAGTAAAACGTAAATGTTTGATATACATTTACAACCTTAGATAATAAGGAGAATAATGATCAGATGCTAGAATGTTGATGTTAGTAAACGGGGAAGTAGGCTCGCTTAGTTCTTGACGGAACTTCTTTTTCGTAGTATGTATTGTGCCTTCTTTGTATAGACATTCGGACAAAGTGCAATTTTTGGAAAACAGCCTCTGACATGGAAGGAAAACAACCTCACAACACATGTTTACATTTGCTCAACGAAAATTTTGTATTAAATCATGTTGAACTTGCTGTTACTACTATTGTTTATTTCTTGGCCTACTAGCCCAAGTAATTTTATATTATTTTACTCATTTCTGCTGTATCCTTAAGCTATGCTCGGTAGTATTTTACGCAATTAAAAGTGCATTAGTCAGATATTTTAATACACTTATTTAAAATGACACGCGATTAATATTTTCCCAACACAATCTGAAATTATTTTACCCGCATACTCCGAAGTATTTCTGCTATAAGTATGGTAAATTTAATAAAAGTGAAACTGAGTAAAACAAATATATTATACATATAATTAGAAAACATTTGAACCACTGCTACAAATAATTGGATTCTATTTCTAACGAATAATACGACAAAAGTAGGAAATTATTTCCGGAAAACGCAATTTGTACCGCATTTGCAAGAGGGTTAGAAGCGTTTCGGGAAACCTTTCATTTCTGTATATTTTCCTTTCTATCTTTTCCTTCCTCAGGCTATTCTTTCTAAGAAAATGCAATTATTGTATCATTCAATGTTTGCTATTGCATTTACCGATATGCTCTAGCTTTGCTGGTTTTGTTTCATTGTAATCGGGATATCGTTTTCCTGTTTTACAGCTGTTTTCAATAAAAGTGGCAATATCGCTTTGAAATTCATGAACATTAAAATGGGAAATGGAAAAAGAATAGTTTTGCTTGAATTTCAAATTATTTCAGCTGATATATATACGTACGTTGCTACTTATATTTCTGGCCTCGGCAACAATAAGTGTTGCTAAGTGATCGCTGACGATTCCAAACAAAAGTTTGACATTTTTAAGCATAATTCCCACATAACGTTTTCTCATTTTAGCGAGATTTGTGTTTTTTAAAGTAAGTTGAAAAGTTCTTCCTAGTCAAAAAAAAAAAGAGAATACTCGTGACTATTTCTAACTTTTTTTCCCAGTTTTCGACGTGGATTATGAAGACAAGTGTGTGACGCTGAACTTAATTATTTATATGAATTACTGTTGTCCCCGCTTAATAGGGTAACGGATAATCGAATACCCCGCTTATACGAATAAACTATCCTGGAACCGAATATTTCCTATGCCATAGAAGCAATGTTGAAGATCCCCGCTTAAACGAATATCCCGCTTAATCGAATATTTCTTGGAACCGACAGTATTCGTTTAAGCGGGGCCGACAGAATTGCAACACCATCCTACAGAAATGTAAAAAAAAAACTTGAATAACTAATTAAATCCTAGTCGACGGTCGCTCCACAACAAAT